>CATNEN010000003.1:8272500-8532500 GCA_950097015.1 Macrostomum hystrix
TGCGTTGAGTGAACACAACTGATAAAATGACACTGACATTGGCATGGAACAGCAGAAGAAGCCACATTTGCCTGAGGCACGGATCGCATTATGAAGGGACGCAGATGCTGCAACCAACCGCACATGCAAATTCGTTAAGGGAATTAGCTAGCAACGCCAGATATTTTGAGCATGCTTAATTAATTAACTGCTCAAAGTAAATAAATGTTGCCATTCCGTGGGGTCATTAGAAACGCATAAATGAGCTATTCAACTAGACTACAACACTGGCTGCTTTTTAGCATTCAAAACAAAATGCGTTTCACAGAGCTCAGTACAATCTACGCTCTGCTGTTCAGCGTGACGGAAGTGCAGACAGCTCAGTCAAGCGTCTTTCAAGCAGTTGACGGATTTCTGTGCTTTCGAGATGATTTTACTGAGACTCTGGAAAGTGCAGACTCCGTCAGGCACTGCGCCAAATTGTGCAGCAGGGAGCAGCGCTGCCAGGCCTTCACCATGGCTGATGGTCCGTGTCAGCTGTTCGTGTTCGACAAGTGCAGCAAGTCGGTGAGGGACTGCAGCTGCTCCAGGAGAGGCCAGGTGTTTGTGAAGCAGCAGCCGGGACTCGAGGCTGGCGAGCTGTGTCCGACTGGCTACGGAGACGACCTGTGCGGAGTGAAGTACAAGCTGCTCGCTGGCACTGACTTCTGGTGGCCGAGCAGGCACAAGTGCGAGTCGGAGAGCGGTCTGGTGATCATGGCCGATGTGGTCGACAACACGGAGATGAGCCACGTCGATCTGATCTACAGCAAGTACAGTGCGGGCGTCACAATGTGGCTCGGAGGCTTCCAGCTAGCGGGCAGTGTGGAGAAGAGAAGCGGCTGGTACTGGGTTGGCTGCAACATCAGCGTCGATGACGGAACGCCCTTGAGCCAGATAATAATGGATCCCTTGGCGAGAACGTGATTGGACGCTACCAGTACCGAAACAAACTCGCGGACTTCTGGCAGTCGGCGGCTCCCTACCGAGTGCTTTGCGACTGTGTCTCGCCTTTCGACTAAGCTTTTTAATTAAATAAATCGAGATCATAGCTTATAGGCCTACTTATCATTTTTTTCGATTGAATTTTGTTCTGATTAGCAATCTTCAAGCCCTTCTTTCAATGTGTCATTAATTGACAATCATTGTTGATGTTTTGATAATTTTTTTTATCTTAAAGAAAAAAATACTTTTTTTACTTTTTCGTGCTTAAGCCCGTGTTTTACCTGCTAATTGATTGATTTGATTGACAGTCTTGACAGAAAATAATTAAATATCTCCTGTTTAAAACCTTGACAAAACTAAAGCAATTTTCAGCTACTCCCTACCCCACTTTCAATCAAGGGAATTGTCTGTCTTTCTGGTTAAACAGACGTAACTGATGATACTTGTGGCGTAATAAAAAACAACTTTTATTATAGCCTTTGCAAGACTACTTGTCAACTACTTCTCAAAGTCACTGAGAGTGAATTTAGTGGATTCGTGTCGCTATTGTATCAACGAAGATCATTGTTGACAAGGGCGTTGTTCAGTCCATGGACTGGAGCAGCCACCCCACCAACCCAAATTTCTACGCGACCTAATGCTGGTACCGATTTTACCACTTAGTGAACGAAAGCGCAAATGAATTAGGTGTTTTTCTCGATAGCATATTTTTCCCACGGGCTGAGAGATTCGAACTCATGACCACTCGGTCCATGCTCTACTAGTAGTTACTCGGCAACAAGCTGGCAAGCTTGAAGTTGAAATCAGGCCTGTTAAACTCTAGCGATAACATCATATTTTAATAATTACCTACCTGTATTTCAACACATATTTATACATATAAATTTTATGCTGAATTGGATGGACAGGTGTTGAAATTGCTGCTGCAAGGCGAAATTTCTTGCTCACTGGATCCGCGAAGCCTTCAGCTAGAGCTCACTCATCTCTGTGTCTCTCTTTGCGTCTGCCAATATTTCTTAACAAAACACATGATCTACTTATTTTCAGCTCTATTTTAGCTAGTAAAATTGGTTCGAAAAGGGTTTTTTAGCCTAGTGGTTAGAGCGTCGGTCTAACGACGGTCGGGGATTCGATTCCTTACTCCACTGGAACAATTTGTGTCCTTTAGCAAGACAATTAACTCTGCATTGCTTCAGTCCACCCAGCTGTTAAATGGGTACCAGCATTAGCCAGGATAATTGAAGGTGGGTGTGGCTTCTCCCCAGTCCATGGACTGAACAGCTGTACGCAGCCTTCAGATGCGCCACGCAATTGCTGGGGCTATGTTGTCGGCTGCACATCTGGCCCGATTGGGGCGGGTGTGCAGTTAAAAAATTAGGGCAGGTGAAATCAATAATAATAATAATTATTAATTAGCTCGAAAATTATGTTACACGGGTTGTGCGATAGATGACTTAGGACTACTTTCGGAAAGCTATAAGGATGATGAAAAATGAGGATCTATTGAAGAGACTATCAGGAAAAAAACTACATGTAGAATGTTTACTTTGACTTATTTATCGTGGGGCGCAATTTATAGCTTCGTGAAACAATTTCAGGCCAATGCGTGTGTCAGATGAATGGCGACACACATTCGCACAGGACATTGGACTTTGTCACCGACTCCCAGAAGTCTGCGAGTTTGTTTCGGTACTGGTAGCGACCGATGACATTCTCTCTAGGATAGACATCATCTGGCTCGACCGGGTTCCACAGGCTGTCATCGACGCTGATGTTGCAGCCAACCCAGTACCAGCCGCCTCTCGGCTCCGGACTGCCCGCTGGCTGGAAGCCGCCGAGCCACATTGTGACGCCCGCACTGTACTTGCTGTAGATCAGATCGACGTGGCTTATCTCCGTGTTGTCGACCACATCGGCCATGATCACCAGACCGCTCTCCGACTCGCACTTGTGCCTGCTCGGCCACCAGTAGTCAGTGCCAGCGAGCAGCTTGTACTTCACTCCGCACAGGTCGTCTCCGTAGCCAGTCGGACACAGCTGGCCAGCCTCGAGTCCCGGCTGCTGCTTCACAAACACCTGGCCTCTCCTGGAGCAGCTGCAGTCCCTCACCGACTTGCTGCACTTGTCGAACACGAACAGCTGACACGGACCATCAGTCATGGTGAAGGCCTGACAACGCTGATTGCGACCGCACAGAAAGCTGCATTCAAAAGCAGACACAATCAGAGAGCGGCTTTGTGTGAACTCTCGTTTGATGCAGAGAAGGCCCTCAGTGAGGACAAATCTTATCTTTGAGTCGCAGTGCAGTCCGCCTCTGAGCAGCATTGACAAATTTAGTATGAGCAGTAGAGCTCGTCTCATATTGCTTTTTGGTTTGAAATCGATAGCGGTAAATAGAATTTTTTCGCTGTTAGTTATAAATTATAAGCGTACCCTTCAGTCTGAAATCTGATGTCTATCGATTTTTTGGCATGGCTTTTTAATATTTTTTAAATTTAATCTTTTCTTATCCAAGCCATTGTTAAACAGCAGCCGAGAAGCATTCAATTATTTCAGCGACTCGCATAGATAGACAGCATTTGAGAGGAGGCTGCAAGGTTGGTTGCCATGTCACCGAATGCCGATGCTATGTTGACGCATTTTGGTTAGCATTTTCTACGTCGGGACTTTATCTAAACTTTAATCAAGTTTGCCGATTATTCGGCAGACAGGCTTTAAGCTTTTTAATTTTGCTAATTTAATTATCGCATCTCAGTAATTAATGTAGCTGATCGTAACTCATTTTAGTGAAGTGCATGCAAAATATGAAGTGTTTAAGGACAATTACGAGCGTATTTATCTGAACAGCTTTACTGCCAGAGACTCAGAGGCCCTACTAATAATCGATTTGATGCCTTGGAACACTTACCACATACTTGATTATCTTACGGCGATATCAAATCGGCGACGTCATGCGAAAAAGATGAGCTATGCGAATCTCATCCTCAGCTCATTTTTGATTGGCAGGCAGCTAAATCACAAAGTTACAGCTTACGGCGTTGTCACGAAGTCATAAACCAATGAGTCCATAGCACTGAGTCGGCCCATATCAACAACACCTAAAGAGTTTTTTTGAGACAGAGAACAATACACAGCTGTAACGATACTGAAAATGTTCTCTAAATTCTCGTTCCCTAGGACAATTCTTTTTCTTTCGTTTCTCAGTATCAAAACTTCTTGTGGCGTGACCGACGTATTCAACATGATCGAAGGATTCTTGTGCATGAGGAGTGAATTCATCGAGAAGCAGGCGAACGTGAGCACTAGCACCAGCTGCGCCATGCACTGCAACGACAAGCAGCGCTGCCAGGCCTTCACCATGGCTGACGGTCCGTGTCAGCTGTTCGTGTTCGACAAGTGCAGCAAGTCGGTGAGGGACTGCAGCTGCTCCAGGAGAGGCCAGGTGTTTGTGAAGCAGCAGCCGGGACTCGAGGCTGGCCAGCTGTGTCCGACTGGCTACGGAGACGACCTATGCGGAGTGAAGTACAAGATTTTCCCAGTACCTACTGCACCGTACATGACCTGGTATCAGGGCAGAGAAAAGTGTGACAACGAGAGCGGCCTGGTGATCATGGCCGACGTTACTGACGTTGTCGAGAATCTGTACATGAACACGCTCTACAGCAAGTTCGCCATTGGCTACTTCTTCCTCGGAGGCTTTCAAACTCCCGGCAGCGTGGAGCCCTATGGCGGCTACTACTGGGTCGGCTGCAACATCACCGTCAATTCCAACCTTCTGGTCGACATCCGACGCTCCGAACTATTTAAACCACGAGTCCACAGTTGGCAAGCTGAATGCCCCAGGGATAGCGGATTTTATGTATGTCGACGACCACATGAGAGGCGCTCTGTGTGAGTGCCTGTCACCGTTTGATTAACGGCGATTAATGAAAATCTACAAGAAATCTGCAACCCAGAGTTGAGACATACTCTATCGTCGTTTAGACTCGCAAACCAAAAATTACCTTGCAAAAACAAATCGCGAATGTAACGTAAAGTCTTGTTTAGTACTAATTGGTCTGAGTTGGGCCTCATGTTCTGAGCTCGAAGGCCATATTCATTTTGGGTGCAGCAGCGGAGAAAAAGTATGGAGATTGTCTTGTCGTACGATTTACGCTGATGAAGCCCACTGTAAAATTGTACTCGTACAACTGCTACATCGGTATCTATAGCCCCTTACTATCTCATAGCTTAGACTACAAGCTTAGACTACAAAAAATAAGAAACAAAACTTGCCGAATAAACTGTTTTATAATAATATAATTTTAGCGTTTTCGGCTGACAATAAAACTTTATTTGAAATGACGTAAATGGCAAAGCAGAGAATGAATCGTGCGGAAATGCAGCTGTTCAAGGCTAGTCAACATTCTCATCTTCCTCGCAGTCCAGACGCCAGCCCCACAGCCGACCAGCAAGCTCGTTGAGCTCGTCCAACCGCGGCATCAGCTCATTCCGGCAGTTATCATCCTCTTGAACCGCACCAGCGCAATTCTGCCACAGGTCAATCAGCAGTGGCCGAAGTCCACCGGGTGGCAACTCGGCCTCAGTGCTAGCCAACGCCGACAATTGCGGTTGAAGACAGCGCAGAAAGTTTACAAACAAACGACGCTTCGACGCCACCGCGTCTCGGACGCGGCACAGATGGCCCAGAAGGCCCAGCCAGCGATCCAGGCTGGCTGAGCAGTGCAGAGTCACAGCCAGGACGAATGCCAGCTGTAGCTCCGCTAATAGGAGATTCTCGGCTAATTCACCTTGAGTATCAAGCCCACTAGCACCGACAACATCCGTTTGATTTCCGCTAGCCTGAGCTCTACCAGCGTGACGCAGCATGTCGCCAAGGGCCCAGCTGCGATCCAGTCGGTAGCGGTTGATGTCCTGCGGCGGACAGTCAGCCGGATGTCCGGGCGGTAGGGGCGTCGCGAACGGGCAGTCGCCAGCGCTGTCAATTTCGCGGCCAGCTAACCAGGCGAGTTGATCGTGCAGTTCGGATGCGTGGCTTGTGAGATCACGCCAGCTAGGTGCGGAAATGAAATAACTGAATTGCTGCACAATCGACACTTACTTCTCAAACTGAACTGATGTGAAGGAATGAGCTTCTTCGAAAATTATGGATGTCTTTGAAGATTTAGTCGATGGTAAACTAAGGGATTTTAATTAGAGCTGACGATCATTGCGAAGGTAATGAATCATTGTGAAACTGATGGATCATTGTGAAACTGATGGATCATTGTGAAACTGATGGCTCATTGTCAAATTTTCGATTTTGGGAATCCATTTTAAACGGTGTAAAAGGCTCTATACAGAAAGAATATTTTTTTCACACCTTTTCAGTGTATCTCTAGGGTAGGGAGCGCACAGAGGTTCAAGAACTGCCGGGTAATCGTCAGTTGATTCATCCGATGCAACCAGACGCTCGTCTGCCTGGCACCAGCGGTATCGTAGCAGTGAGCGATCGTTCTTGACCCAGAAAAGGCGGCCAGACTGAAGCCCGGCCGGCCCCGCCGAAGCGTGCAACAGGTGCATGCCGGCTGGAACTCCGCGCACACCTGCGAATGCCGGTCCGCAGGTCCAGGTGTACCAGTCGATGCCCAGCTCGGCGCCAGTTGGCAGGCCTGAGATCAGTATGATCGAGAGGCCGTCAGGCATGACGGGATGACGAGCTGAAGTTGTTGTTTAATAATACAGTAATAATAAAGCGATAAACTTAAGTTTATAATAATAATACTAATTGCAGGAAGGCTGCCCACAATAGCACATCACTTGGTGACACTAGACCCGCAGCCAGTGAAGAGGCAATTCTGCCCATTTCGCTGACTCCTGAGCACACATGCACAGATACCGTACGCAAGCACACGCACAGTCTCATCGTCAGGCAGTGTACACTCTCACTGTTCCTTGGAGGTTGGCCCTCAAGGGCGTAAATTGCACGACAAGCCCCCAAGCCTTCTCTCCGCGGCTGCGGCCCCAAATGAATTTAGCGTCGCCGAGGAATCGATCTCATGGACATTATTGCGAGAAGCAAATTCGTCAACCGCTCTGCTACTGAGCCCCTTAAAATTAAGATTCCTGTTAGTTAATTAACTAGCAATTAATTCCCCTTAATCCTATAGCCTTGAGTTCCGCCATAACATTTGCACCAAAGTCCTGAGCTCGATTCCGCGCGACGACGTGTTAATAGCCTCATTTAGCCGCGGAGATTCCCAGATTCCCAGTCGTGCAGATTTCCACCCACAAGAGCCAAACCACTAATGAGAAAGTCAAGGGCAGATGTACACACCTGTGCGGATGAGAGCCTTGTGTAACTATCCGTGTGAGTGTGTACAAAGCAGAACTTGCTCACAGCTGGAAGAGGGTCGACTGTCGCCACATGTGGATGATACTACTACTACCAGTGATAAAATCAGTGTAATAGCAAACAATGTCTATGTCTGTAAATGTTCCCACAGAGCAGGCAAAGAAAGATAAGATTACTTAGGCCAGGACAGGGGGGAGAGAGAGGCACTGTTAAGGACGAAATGCAGCAAAAAAGAAAAACTTTTTTGAACGCAGAGAACGTTGATCAGAGGCTAATTGTGAATCAACCCAGGATCAACTCACGCTTTTGGCGACAGATGGCGCATGTGTAGTAATTTAAACAGCCAAATAGTGCTCAAGGCATGGCCGCCTCTGTAGCTCAGTGGCTAGAGCACTGGTCTCGTAAACCAGGGGTCGGGAGTTCGATCCTCCCCAGGGGCTAACATATTTTTTTTAAGAATCAATATTCTTAACGAAATATACTTTAAGATACTTAACAGCACTACATATAAATATAATGTAGGCCCTACAAATAACTTGTCTTTGAAAGACAGAATAAAATGAAATGAATTCCTCTTCTAAATGTGATATTTGTATATACAAATCCTGAATCAGTATATAAGACGTCTCATTGCTACTTACTCACAATACAACAACAGTGATACAAAGTCACATATCCGAAGCAAAATTTATCTTGGTTATATATCTGTGAAGTGACTCGAATAATAAAATAATAAGCATACTCGTTATATCTACTATCCTAACAAAAAAATGGAAACGGTTATGTTTTTAAAACAATTTTTTCGATACATATAGGATTTTTAAATAAGTAAACAAAATTAAAACCGGTGATTAGTTTAAAAACACAAAATATATTTTATCTAAACAAAAAAACGTCAACTCAGGAGTTTATTTTAGTAGTCAATAAAACAAAAGACAAAAATAAAGATTCAAATAGAGTATCATGCTACTTACAGAGACAATAGCAAGCTAGTATTAAATAGGCGAAAAAAGAGATTAAATGAAAAAAAACAAAAGGACGGCAAACTAAAGCATTAGTGCCTTGAAAAAGAATGTCTTTCAGCTTGTTTCACATCTGACCTGACTAGAACAAGTTGCCTTCTAGCAAAAAGCTATAGCAAAAAAAGAAAAAAGAAAAAAGAATCACAAAGAGAGACAAATCACAGGGCAAAGACTGCTTTTTGTTATTTACTCATTCACATTCAGAAACTTTCATAATTACTCAATCAGAAAGAGCAACAATTAAACTAAGTAGTAGCAGTATTAGTTAAACATAATAATTAGTTTCTTTAAGAAAATATTATTATCAACTGGAAAGGATCAGAAGAAACCGGTTGGTCGCTGAGACACGGCCTGACCGGTGACTCCTATTTCTGGGAGGCGACCGTGACCGCCGCCGCCGCCGCCGCCGCCGCCGCCGCCGCCGCCGCCGCCGCCGCCGCCACCTCCACCGCGTCTTCTGCGCTGCCTTGTGGGCTCTTTAGAAGACGCTGCTTCGGCGGGAACTTTTGAAATGAATTGTAATATATTTAAAATGTAATAAACTATTGTTTAATGACCGATTTAGGTCGTTTAAGAGTATTTTTCAAGCGACAATAAGCCTAGATTTCCACAAAAAATTCTGGCTGCTAATATCCGCCTATTCAGCCTGTTTAATCTCAATTTATCGAATTATTAGTCGCCGGCACGTCGGGAATTAAATCGAACTCACCTTTCAGAGGCTTTAGACTTCGATTTGGATTCGACGGAATTGAGCCAGTTTCAGCGGAAGTTGCTTCGTCTGAAAATAGTCAGTATTGATTTCTTTAAAAGAAACTCTAATTCTATTTTAATTTCATTAGAATAGAAAGCTAACCTTGAACAGGCAGATGGGCCGGATTTTTACCACGTTGAAAACGAACGCCATTTAGCTTTGATTTGTTGCTAGAAATGTTCAACGTTCGCTTTCGTAGAGCGACAGTGGCAGCCGCTGCCATCAGTGGTTCTTCTTTAATCATGCTCCTAGAGCGAGTAGTTGGTGCAGGCTGCTGCTGCTGCTGCTGCTGAAAGCCTAGACCAAGATCCACACGTACCGGTTCCAGGCTTCTATGCTTGCGTCTTCTTCTCTGCTGCTGCTGCTGCTGCTGCTGCTGATACCCATGCTGCCTGAGTCGAGACCTGTTATTATTATTATTGTTATTCCTAGATAGCCAGGTGTTGTCAGTCCAAATTGAGCGCCTATCAGACAGGAGATCATCCTCAGACAGGTAGCCGGCTAATTGGCCCCCATTGTGCCAGGCTAGACTAGAGGCTGTGAGCTGTTGTTGCTGCTGCTGAAGTCTGGCAGCCGTGGGCGGCAGCGGTTTAGTCGATGGCGGAGAAGCTTGATTAACGCGAGCGTGAAACAGGCGATCCAACGGCTGCTGGGGCGTTGCTAAGGTGCTTCGGTGGTGCTGCTGCTGATGCTGCGGCTGATTTTGGTGCAGAACTCGAGCCTAAACGAGCCGTTATTAATATACAAAACGCATAATCAGAATATTATAATAGTGTTTTGAAGTGATTAAGATTTCGGCAGCAATCTATCTAGCAAACATGTAAGGCAACCTATCAGAAAAAACCTAGTTAGGCTAGATGTAAAGACAGTGGTACAGCATTACAGGTATTATACACCGTTTCTAAGTATCCTGTATCCAGTCTTACATAGTTTTTTTCTCCAAAGTTAAGACACTCGAACTCTCGACGTCTCGATTAGGATACAATCTCGCAATTAAACCCTAAAATTAGCTTAAAACGCGCATGCTACTACTCACGTGACTCTCCAGCTGGTCCAGATCGGGCAAGCTAACTCCCATGCTGCGTTGAAACACACCGTCATCCTCGTCGGCGGGCCCTCTATCGTACAGTTCGTGCATGCGAGCCAAACTTGTTGGCAGCCTGGCGCCCATGCGAGCCAGCAGGCGCTTTTGCCGGCTAATAATAGCATGACACAACTGGCGATGCGAACGAAATCTGGATAGTAGTAGGTCGCGCTTTCTAATCTCCATCGATTTTAAAAAAGCTTCGGCCTGCACTTCGGCGTTCTCTATTTCTAGAGCGTTCAGCTGACTGAGCAGTTTGAGTATTTCACGTTCCTCTTCGTTTGTTAGCTTCAGCTGTGAACAGGGTAGAAGAACAGTAGGTCATACAGGTAGAAGAACAGTAGGTCATACAGGTAGAAGAACAGTAGGTCATACAGGTAGAAGAACAGTAGGTCATACAGGTGGAAGAACAGTAGGTCATACAGGTGGAAGAACAGTAGGTCAGACAGGTAGGAGAATCGGGGGTCATGCAGGTAGGAGAATCGGGGGTCATACAGGTAAAAGAATCGGGGGTCATGCAGGTAGGAAAATCGGGGGTCATGCAGGTAGGAGAATCGGGGGTCATACAGGTAGGAGAATCGGGGGTCATGCAGGTAGGAGAATCGGGGGTCATACAGGTAGGAAAATCGGGGGTCATGCAGGTAGGAGAATCGGGGGTCATACAGGTAGGAAAATCGGGGGTCATGCAGGTAGGAGAATCGGGGGTCATGCAGGTAGGAGAATCGGGGGTCATGCAGGTAGGAGAATCGGGGGTCATGCAGGTAGGAGAATCGGGGGTCATACAGGTAGGAGAATCGGGGGTCATACAGGTAGGAGAATCGGGGGTCATACAGGTAGGAGAATCGGGGGTCATGCAGGTAGGAGAATCGGGGGTCATGCAGGTAGGAGAATCGGGGGTCATACAGGTAGGAGAATCGGGGGTCATGCAGGTAGGAGAGTCGGGGGTCATACAGGTAGGAGAGTCGGGGGTCATGCAGGTAGGAGAATCGGGGGTCATACAGGTAGGAGAATCGGGGGTCATACAGGTAGGAGAATCGGGGGTCATACAGGTAGGAGAATCGGGGGTCATACAGGTAGGAGAATCGGGGGTCATACAGGTAGGAGAATCGGGGGTCATACAGGTAGAAGAATCGGGGGTCATACAGGTAGGAGAGTCGGGGGTCATACAGGTAGGAGAGTCGGGGGTCATGCAGGTAGGAGAATCGGGGGTCATGCAGGTAGGAGAATCGGGGGTCATACAGGTAGGAGAATCGGGGGTCATACAGGTAGGAGAATCGGGGGTCATACAGGTAGGAGAATCGGGGGTCATACAGGTAGGAGAATCGGGGGTCATACAGGTAGGAGAATCGGGGGTCATACAGGTAGGAGAATCGGGGGTCATACAGGTAGGAGAATCGGGGGTCATACAGGTAGGAGAATCGGGGGTCATACAGGTAGGAGAATCGGGGGTCATACAGGTAGGAGAATCGGGGGTCATACAGGTAGGAGAGTCGGGGGTCATACAGGTAGGAGAGTCGGGGGTCATGCAGGTAGGAGAATCGGGGGTCATACAGGTAGGAGAATCGGGGGTCATACAGGTAGGAGAATCGGGGGTCATACAGGTAGGAGAGTCGGGGGTCATGCAGGTAGGAGAATCGGAGGTCATGCAGGTAGGAGCATGGGGAATCAGACACGCATAGTCAGGGCGTCACTGACCCGCACGCTGTCCTCCAACTGCCTGGCTCGATCCCGGGCCGCGATCATCTCGGCCACAGCCTGGTAACGAATCTTCTCGCAGCGCAATCGTTCGTCCTGCAGCACGGAGAGTTCAGAGCGGGCCGCCTGCACTTCGCCTGGCTCCTCCAGCACTGCGGCAGCTGAAGAGATTGCATCTTCGTCTGTTACGGCTCCGCCATCAGGCGAGGCGACATCGCCGCTGGTTGCGGTAGGCGTTGCCAAGGACCCGGCTGCTGAATCTGGGGCCTGTTTGATCACTCGATCAATCTCATACTGAGAGATGAGCAGATTAGCGCGACCGATTTCAAGGGCCAAGTCGCCCAGAGTGTTGTCTAGCGACATGACGCCCTTCCTAGATGTTTGTTTAGAAAGGCTTGGCGCTAAATATCAACATGGCTTAAAAAAGCTTAGAAATGCAAGCTGAAAACACTTACTGAACTACTAACAGTAGAGAAGACTAAAATCAGAATGAAATTAAACTGAAGATTATATTACAAACGATATGAATGTAACGATAGGGAAAATCAGAAGAGAAGTTGAAATCGAAAATTGTTGAGAATTAAGTATAATTACATAGACTAACACACTGAAAAACTATTAATTCATGCGCATTTTTAGAAGTTTTTTATTAATAATCAACGAGTAAATCGATGTGAGCTTCAAAATAATTTAAATTAGTCATACAAAGGACAGTCATGTTTCAGCAATTCGAGTAAAAAACTAAAAACTAAAACTAGAAAACTAAACAGAACATTTAGAGGAAAATGAGCAGTGTTAGACAAAATGCAACCAATACTACTACTTACGTGGATAATCATGTTTACTATGCTTAATATTTTCTGAAAATAATAGTAAAACAATAAACAGTAATTGAGGCGTGCTTAAATGTACATTTTCGTGCCACTTTCGGGTTTGTTGTGATGACAAGTAAAAACACGAAAGTGCATTTCGTAATCGCTTTAAATTAAAACAGGTGATCGGTTTAGAAAAACATGTAAAATATGAAAAAATACCTCAGCTCCATGACCTCTTGAAACGCGGTGAGAATCTGTTCCTTGGTAGAGTTAAACACTCGCCGTTGCTGTGCCGCAGCGCTAAATATCATCGCCTTAGACTCGGCTCCATTCGCCGCGGCTGCGCCTTCCAGACGACCGCGCAGACGAAATATCTCCTGCCTCAGTTCGTTGATAACGCCGGTGTATTGCGCAATGTGATGACTCACATCTGTGACATTGCGGCGAACCTTGGTTCGAATCTGTTTAGCCCGATCGGCGTAGACTAGTGTGTTTCTGGAGTCTTCGAAATGCAAATTAGCAGGCGATATGTTGGCAATCATCACCGTTTTACAATTTCCACCCAGAGCCTCCTTCAATAGCCTAGTGAGCTTGCTGTCTCGATAATTGACATAGCGCTGGTTGGATCTGTCAGCCAGGGCGTTGATGCAGTTGCCCAATGCTAGCAGGGATCGATTTATGTGGGCGCCTTCCAGCATTCGTTTGCCGCGATTCTGCGTGTGAGCGGCCCGCTCAGACCCGGCTAGATCGATCAGGAACAGCTTGCCTGTGCGAACCTCCTCGGTTACATTGCGCACTCGGGACCGCTTCAGCACTGTGATCTGGGATTAGGATGCAGTTGTTGGCATACCTGAATTCCCTGTTTTTTACTTACCTATTTTTAGCCTCAATTATCCCATTCAAACGCACTTGTTAGCCCTACTAAATATTCTAGGAAAAATTATACCACTCTTTTTCCATTACCTGTCTACTCGCTTAATTATCCCATTTCATTCTCTAAATTATCCCCTTCTCCCTGAACTGGCTACTCACAAAATTATCCCCTTCTGCCTCAACTGACTACACACAAAATTATCCCCTTCTCCATCAACTGGCTACTCACAAAATTATCCCCTTCTGCCTCAACTGACTACACACAAAATTATCCCCTTCTCCATCAACTGGCTACTCACAAAATTATCCCCTTCTCCCTCAACTGACTACTCACAAAATTATCCCCTTCTGCCTCAACTGACTACTCACAAAATTATCCCCTTCTGCCTCAACTGACTACACACAAAATTATCCCCTTCTCCATCAACTGGCTACTCACAAAATTATCCCCTTCTGCCTCAACTGACTACACACAAAATTATCCCCTTCTGCCTCAACTGGCTACTCACAAAATTACCCCCTTCTCCCTGAACTGGCTACTCACAAAATTATCCCCTTCTCCCTGAACTGGCTACTCACAAAATTATCCCCTTCTGCCTCATGCGTCTACTCACAAAATTATCCCCTTCTCCCTCATGCGTCTACTCACAAAATTATCCCCTTCTCCATCAACTGGCTACTCACAAAATTATCCCCTTCTCCCTCATGCGTCTACTCACAAAATTATCCCCTTCTCCCTCAACTGGCTACTCACAAAATTATCCCCTTCTCCCTCAACTGGCTACTCACGAAATTATCCCCTTCTCCCTCAACTGTCTACACACAAAATTATCCCCTTCTGCCTTAACTGTCTACTCATAAAATTATCCCCTTCTCCCTTAACTGTCTACTCACAAGATTATCCCCTTCTCCCTTAGCTGTCTTTCTGCAAAGCATAAGTTAAACTAAAGCATAAATTATTACCTATAAACTGTTCTACAAAGCAAAATACTTCGCCTCACCTGCAGTACAGCATGCGACCTTGAGCTGGTCTCATTAGCTGCTGTTGGTTCCGTTGTGCGCGCCAAATTGCCTTGAGTCAGCAGGTGCAGTACCTAGCAAAGTTTTAATGGTTATCGATACACTAAAGTAAGCACGTTGAATAATTAAAATTCCTAACGCAAATAAACTAAAAAAAGCCTTCTAAGATAGAGAAATCCCAAAAATCCCAACTGCTCAAGATAGAAAAATCCCAAAAATCCCAACTGCTCAAGATAGAAAAATCCCAAAAGTCCCAACTGCTCAAGATAGAGAAATCACAAAAATCTCAACTGTATAAGATATAGAACTCGCTAAATCCTAACTGCTAAATATATAAAAATCCCAACTGCTCAAGATAGAAAAATCCCAACTGCTCAAGATATAGAATCCCAACTGCTCAAGATATAAAAATCCCAACTGCTTAAGATATAAAAATCACATAATTATTTGCCATAATTTAATCCCATTAAAAGAAAAATCCCATCGGCACCTCAGCGGTGTTGTTGGCCTGAATCTCGCTGAGTCCAGCCACCTGAACGCCACCACGGTTGTCTTCGCGCATGTCGAGAACCCCAGATGCCGGATTGAGCAGATCGCGAAGTTGCTCATTGTAGATCTCCAGATAGGACATGCTGAACTTGTAAACGCTATGCTCGGAGGTCTTCTGAATTTGGCCAAACAGATCCTCAAGGGTGCGAAACATAATGCCTGGCTCCCTGTCTGTGCCTAGCATCGTGTAGGTCTTGCCGGCGCCTGGACAGAGCAAAGGAAATTGGGAAAGATAGAGTGCACAGATAGACAGAAGTTTAATGGAGACAGGAGACAGAGAGACAGAGAATAGAACAGGACAGAGAGACAGAAGTTTACATGGAGACAGGAGACAGAGAGACAGAGGATAAAACAGGACAGAGAGACAGAAGTTTACATGGAGACAGGAGACAGAGAGACAGAGAATAGAACAGGACAGAGAGACAGAGGATAGAACAGGACAGAGAGAGACAGATGATAGAACAGGACAGAGAGACAGAGGTCTCATCTGTGACTGCTCATGATTCCAAAGATAATCCATCACAATCATCACACAGATAATCCATCACAATCATCACACAGATAATCCATCACAATCATCACACAGATAATCTATCACAATCATCACACATAATCCATCACAATCATCACACAGATAATCTATCACAATCATCACACATAATCCATCACAAACATTCCACAGATAATCCATCACAAACATTCCACAGATAACCCATCACAAACATTCCACAGATAATCCATCACAAACATTACACAGATAATCCATCACAAACATTCCACAGATAATCCATCACAAACATTCCACAGATAATCCATCACAAACATTCCACAGATAATCCATCACAAACATTACACAGATAATCCATCACAAACATTACACAGATAATCCATCACAAACATTCCACAGATAATCCATCACAAACATTACACAGATAATCCATCACAAACATTCCACAGATAATCCATCACAAACATTCCACAGATAACCCATCACAAACATTCCACAGATAATCCATCACAAACATTACACAGATAATTCATCACAAACATTACACAGATAATCCATCACAAACATTACACAGATAATCAATCACAATCATTCCACAGATAATCCATCACAAACATTACACAGATAATCCATCACAAACATTACACAGATAATTCATCACAAACATTACACGGATAATCCATCACAAACATTACACAGATAATCCATCACAATCATTCCACAGATAATCCATCACAATCATTACACAGATAATTCATCACAAACATTACACAGATAATCCATCACAAACATCACACAGATAATCTATCACAATCATTCCACAGATAATCCATCACAATCATTCCACAGATAATCCATCACAAACATTACACAGATAATTCATCACAAACATTACACAGATAATCCATCACAAACATTACACAGATAATCAATCACAATCATTCCACAGATAATCCATCACAAACATTACACAGATAATTCATCACAAACATTACACAGATAATCCATCACAAACATTACACAGATAATCCATCACAATCATTCCACAGATAATCCATCACAATAATTTAAAAGATAATCCATTACAATGATAAAAAAGTACCAAAGAAACCAAATATAAAGACGTTAACTAACACTGGACGCCCATACTCGACGGGGCAAAGTGGATTTAGCAACTCATGACTAGAAAGGTCACTTATAAGCAAGCAAATGAGCCTGAGAACACGCGAGACATCCAACTGCATGGCATCATGCTCTATTATGCATCCAATACCGCCTAACTCATTATCTATCTGAGTGCTTTAAATCAATCAAAATTTCTATACCAACTCCCGATTCCATTCTCCTTATCTCTCTACCCCCGTCTCTCTCTATTTCTCTTTCTCTCCTGTCTGTCTTCTTATTTACACATGGAGCCAGTTCTGTACTCAAAGTCAGATGTACTTTTACGCTTAGCAACGCGATTTCATTTAATGCACATGCATATATGTTATCATATACCTGCGTTACAGCTTATGATGATTAGAAATGACACCTAACCCAGTTGGGTCAGATGTACAACCAGTAGCTACTGTGTACAGCTTCCAAAGACTGTGTACAGCTAATAAAGCTCTGTGATTGTATGTTACTTACCAGTGGCGCCATAAGCGAACACTGTGCCATTATAGCCATTGGTTACAGTGTCAATCAGAAACTTGGTTGTAGACTCGTATAATTCTTCCTAAAAATTGATTGATAAGGTGATTTGTGCAGGCATGAAAATTCATAGATTCTGCAGGTATGGATTAGATTCTGAAGGTATGGATTAGATTCTGCAGGTATGGATTAGATTCTGCAGGTATGGATTAGATTCTAAAGGTATGGATTAGATTCTGCAGGTATGGATTAGATTCTGCAAGTATGGATTAGATTCTAAAGGTATGGATTAGATTCTGCAGGTATGGATTAGATTCTGCAGGTATGGATTAGATTCTGAAGGTATGGATTAGATTCTGCAGGTATGGATTAGATTCTGAAGGTATGGATTAGATTCTGAAGGCATGGGTTAGATTCTGAAGGTATGGATTAGATTCTGAAGGTATGGATTCGATTTTGAAGGTATGGATTAGATTCTGCAGGTATGGATTAGATTCTGAAGGCATGGATTAGATTCTGAAGGCATGGATTAGATTCTGAAGGTATGGATTAGATTCTGCAGGTATGGATTAGATTCTGAAGGTATGGATTAGATTCTGCAGGTATGGATTAGATTCTGCAGGTATGGATTAGATTCTGAAGGTATGGATTAGATTCTGAAGGCATGGGTTAGATTCTGAAGGTATGGATTAGATTCTGAAGGTATGGATTCGATTTTGAAGGTATGGATTAGATTCTGCAGGTATGGATTAGATTCTGAAGGCATGGATTAGATTCTGAAGGCATGGATTAGATTCTTAAGGTATGGATTAGATTCTGAAGGTATGGATTAGATTCTGAAGGTATGGATTCGATTTTGAAGGTATGGATTAGATTCTGAAGGCATGGATTAGATTCTGAAGGCATGGATTAGATTCTGAAGGTATGGATTAGATTCTGAAGGTATGGATTAGATTCTGCAGGTATGGATTAGATTCTGAAGGTATGGATTAGATTCTGAAGGTATGGATTAGATTCTGAAGGTATGGATTAGATTCTGAAGGTATGGATTAGAGGCCTGAAGGTATGGATTAGATTCTGAAGGTATGGATTAGAGGCCTGAAGGTATGGATTAGATTCTGAAGGTATGGATTAGATTCTGAAGGTATGGATTAGATTCTGAAGGTATGGATTAGATTCTGAAGGTATGGATTAGATTCTGAAGGTATGGATTAGAGGCCTGAAGGTATGGATTAGATTCTGAAGGTATGGATTAGAGGCCTGAAGGTATGGATTAGATTCTGAAGGTATGGATTAGATTCTGAAGGTATGGATTAGATTCTGAAGGTATGGATTAGATTCTGAAGGTAGGGATTAGAGGCCTGAAGATATGTATTAGAGGCCTGAAGGTATGGATTAGAGGCCTGAAGGTAGGGATTAGAGGCCTGAGGGTTAAATTAGAGGCCTGATGGAATAGGTGTAAATGAATAAAGAAATAAAATAATTGTGAAAAAAAGAAGCCTCAAGGAATGGGTGTAGAAGCCTGAAGAAACGGGTGTAGAAGCCTGAAGAAACGGGTTTAGAAGCCTGAAGGAATGGGTTTAGAAGTCTGAAGGAATGGGTTTAGAAGTCTGAAGGAATGGGTTTAGAAGTCTGAAGGAATGGGTTTAGAAGTATGAAGGAATAGGTGTAGAAGTCTGAAGGAATGGGTGTAGAAGCCTGAAGGGATAGGTGTAGAAGCCTGAAGGGATAGGTGTAGAAGCCTGAAGGGATAGTTGCATTAGGCAGAAGGAATGGGTGTGGAGGGAATAGCCAACAATAGAGACAATAGACAATAGAGAACTGTACGGGGCACAAACCTGAGTGGAGTTGCAGTCGAAGGCTCTGTCGAAGACGAATTGTCTCTCTCGACTGCGATTGGCTCGCAGGATGTCGTCGGGATCTTCGCTGGGATCCAGCAGCACCACAACGCGATCGTCCACTGTGTGCGCAATCACGTTGGACCCGTTGAGGATTTCCTCTTCGCTGATTGGTCGAATACGGACGCACACCTTTGGGATGTTTGGTTGTTTTGGGAAGTTTGGAAACATTCTGTTAAAACGTTATCCTAATCTAAATCCTAATCCCAAATCCTGTTCATAATCCTAGACCAAAATTGAATCCAAAATCTAAATCCGAATCCCAAATCCTAATCCAAATCCCAAATCCTAATAAGAATCTCCAGTCCTAATAAGAATAACAAATCCTAATCAGAATCCCAAATCCTAATCCGAATCCCAAATCCGAATCTGAATCCCAAATCCGAATCTGAATCCCAAATCCGAATCTGAATCCCAATCAGAATCCTAAACCCTAATCAAATCCCAAATCCGAATTCCAAATCCTAATCCGAATTCCAAATCCTAATCCGAATCCCGAATCCTAATCCGAATCCCAAATCCTAATACGAATCCTAAATTCAAAATCCCGAAACCGGACTCCTAAATCTTAATTCGTAATCTAATTAACTCTAATCCGAAATCCCTAGGACCTGACTTAATCTGACCTGATCAGAATAAAATATTAAACTGTGCAACCCGATGGTTTAATCAATAAATAATTAAACCTTACCATTAGATTCTGCTCCCCAACCAAAGCCGCTTTTTCAGCTTTTCCATCAGCTGGGATTTTAGTTGCCATCGGTTACCACAAGCAGCTTGGGTTGTAAGCAAGAGCAGGTGCTGAAAAATTTCGTTAAACTAGCTCTTCACATGGGGCTGCAAATAGAACGATTAAGTTGCAGCTTTGATTAAAGATAACATGACGAGCTAGACCCTGCTTTCACAAAGGTGAGCTGTCATAGCTGAGACCTAGCTTCAGTCATGAGCAGTCATAGCTGAGACCCAGCTTCAGTCATGAGCAGTCATAGATGAGACCTAGCTTCAGTCATGAGCAGTCATAGATGAGACCTTAGCTTCAGTCATGAGCAGTCACAGATGAGAACTAGCTTCAGTCATGAGCAGTCATAGATGAGACCTAGCTTCAGTCATGAGCAGTCATAGATGAGACCTAGCTTCAGTCATGAGCAGTCACAGATGAGACCTTAGCTTCAGTCATGAGCAGTCACAGATGAGAACTAGCTTCAGTCATGAGCAGTCACAGATGAGACCTAGCTTCAGTCATGAGCAGTCATAGCTGAGACCTAGCTTCAGTCATGAGCAGTCATAGATGAGACCTAGCTTCAGTCATGAGCAGTCATAGATGAGACCTTAGCTTCAGTCATGAGCAGTCACAGATGAGAACTAGCTTCAGTCATGAGCAGTCATAGATGAGACCTAGCTTCAGTCATGAGCAGTCATAGATGAGACCTAGCTTCAGTCATGAGCAGTCACAGATGAGACCTTAGCTTCAGTCATGAGCAGTCACAGATGAGAACTAGCTTCAGTCATGAGCAGTCACAGATGAGACCTAGCTTCAGTCATGAGCAGTCACAGATGAGAACTAGCTTCAGTCATGAGCAGTCACAGATGAGACCTAGCTTCAGTCATGAGCAGTCATAGCTGAGACCTAGCTTCAGTCATGAGCAGTCATAGATGAGACCTAGCTTCAGTCATGAGCAGTCATAGATGAGACCTTAGCTTCAGTCATGAGCAGTCACAGATGAGAACTAGCTTCAGTCATGAGCAGTCATAGATGAGACCTAGCTTCAGTCATGAGCAGTCATAGATGAGACCTAGCTTCAGTCATGAGCAGTCACAGATGAGACCTTAGCTTCAGTCATGAGCAGTCACAGATGAGAACTAGCTTCAGTCATGAGCAGTCACAGATGAGACCTAGCTTCAGTCATGAGCAGTCACAGATGAGACCTTAGCTTCAGTCATGAGCAGTCATAGATGAGACCTAGCTTCAGTCATGAGCAGTCACAGATGAGACCTAGCTTGTGTCATAAGCAGACACAGATGAGACCTAGCTTCAGTCATGAGCAGTCACAGATGAGACCTACATTCAGTCATGAGCAGATACAGATGAGACCTACATTCAGTCATGAGCAGACACAGATGAGACCTACATTCAGTCATGAGCAGACACAGATGAGACCTAGCTTCAGTCATGAGCAGTCACAGATGAGACCTTAGCTTCAGTCATGAGCAGTCACAGATGAGACCTAGCTTCAGTCATGAGCAGTCATAGATGAGACCTTAGCTTCAGTCATGAGCAGTCACAGATGCGACCTAGCTTCAGTCATGAGCAGTCACAGATGAGACCTTAGCTTCAGTCATGAGCAGTCACAGATGCGACCTAGCTTCAGTCATGAGCAGTCATAGATGAGACCTAGCTTCAGTCATGAGCAGTCACAGATGCGACCTAGCTTCAGTCATGAGCAGTCACAGATGCGACCTAGCTTCAGTCATGAGCAGTCACAGATGAGACCTAGCTTCAGTCATGAGCAGTCACAGATGCGACCTAGCTTCAGTCATGAGCAGTCACAGATGAGACCTTAGCTTCAGTCATGAGCAGTCACAGATGAGACCTAGCTTCAGTCATGAGCAGTCATAGATGAGACCTTAGCTTCAGTCATGAGCAGTCACAGATGCGACCTAGCTTCAGTCATGAGCAGTCACAGATGAGACCTAGCTTGTGTCATAAGCAGACACAGATGAGACCAAACTTCAGTCATGAGCAGACACAGATGAGACTTAGCTTCAGTCATGAGCAGTCACAGATGAGACCTAGCTTCAGTCATGAGCAGACACAGATGAGACCTAGCTTCAGTCATGAGCAGTCACAGATGAGACCTTAGCTTCAGTCATGAGCAGTGATAGATGAGACCTAGCTTCAGTCATGAGCAGTGATAGATGAGAACTAGCTTCAGTCATGAGCAGACACAGATGAGACCTAGCTTCAGTCATGAGCAGTGATAGATGAGACCTAGCTTCAGTCATAAATACTAATAATATGTAATGAATTAAAAAAATATAAATGCAACACATTTTTATGGAATTCAAAGACAATTTTAATATATATAAAGGCTAAAAATGACTAATTTTTATTAATACTAGCCTATGTAGGTGAAGAAGTGTTTTTACGGGCAGACACGAAAATATTAAAAGCGTTTGTTTGAAGTATTCAATAATAGGACTAGTATTTGAACATGAATATCAAGCATGATTAGTAAACTGTGTTTACAATACTGAGGGGTTAAAAATGCAATGATAATTAGCTATGGATAGATAAGGCATGCCGGAGTAAGGTGAAGGATGTAAGGTGAAGGATAAAAAACTATTTACTTGTAAATAGTGGCGAACTGCTAGTTGAAAAACTGCGGGCAGTTTATTTAAAATAAAAAACTAATTATTTTCGCACGAATTTGAAATACCGAAGCTACTACAAAAGCTACACTCCATTGTATAATTCAGCGAGACAAATGAAAGAGAAGCAGTTTGGAAGCATTGGGATAAGAATAGGCACCTAATAGTTTGTTCTAGGTAGGCATTAGAAATGGTATTCTTGCAAATAATACTAATTTAAATAAAGCAAAACAATAATAAAGTTATTGTCTGATAAATATTGACTTTACCTTAATCGAGCGAACATAAATGATAAAGGCTGCCTAGTATTAACTGAGAACTTATGAGAACCACGACATATTCACGACATTGCAATACTCATTCCTGACGTCACAGCGCTAGATCTAAGATCTGGATGGGATTTAAAGGCGGAGTTTCTAAATGGGATCGAAATCTGAGGATCTGGATGGGATGTAAAATTTAAGATCTTAATGGGATAAAAATATGATGGCCTAGATGGTATTTCGTGAGGATCGTGAGGATCTCAATTGGATCTAAATACGAGGATCTTGACGATTTCTAAATATGGAGATCAAGATGGGATCTAAATATGACGATTTAGATGGATCTCATTTTGATGATCTAGATGGGATCTCATTTTGATAATCTAGATGGGATCTAAATATGAGGATCTAGATGGGATCTAAATATGAGGATCTAAATGGGATCTGGGATCTAAATAAGAAGATATAAATGGGATCTAAATATGAGGATCTAGATCTGATCTATATATGAGGATCTAGATGGGGTCTAAAAATGAGAATTTAGAGAATTTAGATGGGATCTAAATGTGAGGACCTAAAAGTGAGGATTTTGATCATATCTAAATACGAGTATCTAGGTGGGCTTTAAATCTGATGATATAAAAGGAATTTATGAAACCCAAATTGATAATTTAAAACGAGAGTTACTAACTACACACTTTTAGCTTATTAACCAATCGAATGCGGCGTAGCATTGTTGCCATTAGCAACAGGCGCCAAACCGATAGGAGCTAAATTGACTTGAATCTGCGAATGATGGTGCTGGGACTGCTGAATGAGCTGCTGCAACTGGCTGCCTTGAATGACATGCAGAATGCGGGGCGCCTGCGGCGGCTGCTGCTGCTGCACAGGATGTCCGGGCGTGTTAAAATCAGTTGTCTTCTGTTGAATAGTGATTGGCAGGCCAATATTCATAGCGCCGTGCTGCGTCACAACGACGTGAGAAGCAGCTGCGCCGTTAGCTGTAACAGAATGTGCCATATTCTCATGCAGGTGAGCCGACGATGAGCACATGGAATTAGGGGCTGGGACCGGCTGGTGGGCACGGACATAGTCAACTAGAAGGCGCTCCATTTGGCCCTGATTTCCCTGCTGGAGCTGCTGCTGCTGCTGCAAGTGCTGTGCCATCACAGACTGGACAGAAACTAAAGATATTTGGCGGAGATTAAAATCAATCAGCATCTTCGCTATGGGAAGATAATAGTGTGAATCTGGTGATCTGGGAAGTTGTTAGCTTCAATCTGAGGATCTGGGAAGCCGGTAGCTTCAAACTGGGGATCTAGGAAGCCGGTAGCTTTAAACTGGGGATCTAGGAAGCCGGTGGCTTCAAACTGGGGATCTAGGAAGCCGGTAGCTTTAAACTGGGGATCTAGGAAGCCGGTAGCTTTAAACTGGGGATCTAGGAAGCCGGTGGCTTTAAACTGGGGATCTAGGAAGCCGGTAGCTTTAAACTGGGGATCTAGGAAGCCGGTAGCTTTAAACTGGGGATCTAGGAAGCCGGTGGCTTCAAACTGGGGATCTAGGAAGCCGGTAGCTTTAAACTGGGGATCTAGGAAGCCGGTAGCTTTAAACTGGGGATCTAGGAAGCCGGTGGCTTCAAACTGGGGATCTAGGAAGCCGGTAGCTTTAAACTGGGGATCTAGGAAGCCGGTAGCTTTAAACTGAGGATCTAGGAAGCCGGTAGCTTTAAACTGGGGATCTAGGAAGCCGGTGGCTTTAAACTGGGGATCTAGGAAGCCGGTAGCTTTAAACTGGGGATCTAGGAAGCCGGTAGCTTTAAACTGGGGATCTAGGAAGCCGGTGGCTTCAAACTGGGGATCTAGGAAGACGGTAGCTTTAAACTGGGGATCTAGGAAGCCGGTAGCTTTAAACTGGGGATCTAGGAAGCCGGTGGCTTTAAACTGGGGATCTAGGAAGCCGGTGGCTTCAAACTGGGGATCTAGGAAGACGGTAGCTTTAAACTGTGGATCTAGGAAGCCGGTAGCTTTAAACTGGGGATCTAGGAAGCCGGTAGCTTTAAACTGGGGATCTAGGAAGCCGGTAGCTTTAAACTGGGGATCTAGGAAGCCGGTGGCTTCAAACTGGGGATCTAGGAAGCCGGTAGCTTTAAACTGGGGATCTAGGAAGCCGGTAGCTTTAAACTGAGGATCTAGGAAGCCGGTAGCTTTAAACTGGGGATCTAGGAAGCCGGTGGCTTTAAACTGGGGATCTAGGAAGCCGGTAGCTTTAAACTGGGGATCTAGGAAGCCGGTAGCTTTAAACTGGGGATCTAGGAAGCCGGTGGCTTCAAACTGGGGATCTAGGAAGACGGTAGCTTTAAACTGGGGATCTAGGAAGCCGGTAGCTTTAAACTGGGGATCTAGGAAGCCGGTGGCTTTAAACTGGGGATCTAGGAAGCCGGTGGCTTCAAACTGGGGATCTAGGAAGACGGTAGCTTTAAACTGGGGATCTAGGAAGCCGGTAGCTTTAAACTGGGGATCTAGGAAGCCGGTAGCTTTAAACTGGGGATCTAGGAAGCCGGTAGCTTTAAACTGGGGATCTAGGAAGCCGGTAGCTTCAAACTGGGGATCTAGGAAGCCGGTAGCTTTAAACTGGGGATCTAGGAAGCCGGTAGCTTTAAACTGGGGATCTAGGAAGCCGGTAGCTTCAAACTGGGGATCTAGGAAGACGGTAGCTTTAAACTGGGGATCTAGGAAGCCGGTAGCTTTAAACTGGGGATCTAGGAAGCCGGTAGCTTCAAACTGGGGATCTAGGAAGCCGGTAGCTTCAAACTGGGGATCTAGGAAGCCGGTAGCTTCAAACTGGGGATCTAGGAAGCCGGTAGCTTCAAACTGGGGATCTAGGAAGACGGTAGCTTTAAACTGTGGATCTAGGAAGCCGGTAGCTTTAAACTGGGGATCTAGGAAGCCGGTAGCTTTAAACTGTGGATCTAGGAAGCCGGTAGCTTTAAACTGTGGATCTAGGAAGACGGTAGCTTTAAACTGGGGATCTAGGAAGCCGGTAGCTTCAAACTGGGGATCTAGGAAGCCGGTAGCTTTAAACTGGGGATCTAGGAAGCCGGTAGCTTCAAACTGGGGATCAAGGAAGCCGGTATCTTTAAACTGAGGATCTAGGAAGCCGGTAGCTTCAAACTGGGGATCTGGGAAGCTGCTAGCTTCTATATGAGGATCTGGAAAGCCGGTAGCTTCAATCTGGGGATCTGGGAAGCTGGTAGCTTCAATCTGAGGATCTGGAAAGCCGGTAGCTTCAATCTGGGGATCTGGGAAGCTGGTAGCTTTAAACTGAGGATCTAGGAAGCCGGTAGCTTCAATCTGGGGATCTGGGAAGCTGGTAGCTTCAATCTGAGGATCTGGAAAGCCGGTAGCTTCAATCTGGGGATCTGGGAAGCTGGTAGCTTTAAACTGAGGATCTAGGAAGCCGGTAGCTTCAAACTGGGGATCTGGGAAGCTGCTAGCTTCTATCTGAGGATCTGGAAAGCCGGTAGCTTCAATCTGGGGATCTGGGAAGCTGGTAGCTTCAATCTGAGGATCTGGAAAGCCGGTAGCTTCAATCTGGGGATCTAGGAGGTGTTAGATTCAATCTGATGATCTGGGGATTAAAGAAATTTCCTTTTAAATCATGCTGCGTTTTAACTTATTTATTACAAAACATAAATTAAACCTTGTTGAATGTGCTGCTGTTGCTGCAGCTGCTGATGCGTCTGACGTGTCGGCACTGGACGTTTCCATTCCAATGGCAGGCATCCGCCAGAGGTGGCCCCGGCACGACCAATCTGGTCATAGAGCTGCATCAGCACTGAGCTGGGGGGCCCGCCAGACTCGCGAAATACCCTGTTAGGCGACTCTTCATCGCTGTCGCTAAGACAAAAATAATCCTGAAGATTTCATTCAAAAATTCAAAACTTGTATGAAGTATACAGACAACAATTAAAAAACAATAGGCTTGCTTGCATTTAGTTGGACTAGAAACTTGCCTTAAATCATAGAGATGATGAAGTGTCTACAAGTCTTGGTCACTATGTTTATCCACCCTCTTAGACCCTGGACACTTTGTCATCTGGATGTGGTCTGGATGTCATCCAGATGAAAAAAAAGCAGATGACAAAGTGTCCAAGAACCAAGCAAAGATACATGCACTTATGGGATCTGACATCTGGGTATTTGACTATGTTCATAGTGCTACCAATTAGTACAAGCTAGTTACAAAGTAGCTATTGCCATTTTTTAACACTATGGAAATTAACATTTGAAATGAACTTATATACATTTAAATGGTAAACTTTACTATTATTAAGATCTTTAAGCAGTAAGTAGTAATTTTCAATTTAAGTAGAAATCATACATGCGCAACACCCAGCCGACCCGGCCGAACCAGCCGGGTGAAACGAGGGCCAAGCAAGGTAAGTCGCAAAAACCAATTGACCAAGCGCAAAAAAATCAAAGGGGGGACCAAGGGACAAAAAAGGAAGGCGTGAAGAAAAGGAAAAAGGGGAGAGAAAAAGAGAGCAAATGAGAGCAAACTAAGTCGTAATTAGAGCAATGAAATGAACTAAGTCGCAAATGAGAGCAAAAACTAAGTCGCACGGCCGGCTAAGATTTGGGAGGTTGCGCATGTATGGTAGAAATGATCTTTTTTATTTTAATCAATTGAACCAAATTTCCTATAAACCAAAAACACAACCATCATCCCAAATGGAATAGTTGACAAATGGTGCCTATACATCCATTATACTAAAATTCAATTTGTGACTTTGCAATGCTAAACCCAATGAGAACTAGGAGACTTTGAAATAAAAAATTAAAGACAAGTCTGCAGGCAGACAAAAAGGCGGCAGACAAAATGACATGCACATCTAATATGCAGCCAAATTAGTACTTTAAATCTGAGGATAGCTGTTTATCAGAGTTAAAACTTCTTAGAAGTAATCTTCAGCAGGTACAATGCCAATGGTATTAGTTTATGAATTGGAAACAAGGATAAATAAATAATAAATGAATTTTTATCAATGCATTAATAGATATTAACAATTAATATATAATATAAAATATAAAAACATAACATTTCACATTTCCAAAACAATAAATATTTTTTTCTTCTTTTGTTATTCCTTTTAGATGCATAGACAACACTAGCATACCAGCCTGATATTTATATTGTTCTAAATATCAGTGTAGGCATTGCATATTGTGGCATTGGTGTAACTAATATGGCAATGTTCTACTTCCGTTAGTTATATTATTTTTTTGTTTGCAAACGACAGATAACAACAAAAAACAAGTTAATGGTAACAAAAAGTCAGTAGTTTGGTCAGACAGTTCTGAAAAGTCTTGGTCAGTCTTTCTTCTTTCAAACCGGGTAAGTGCCTAATCCAGTAGAGGAGGGCACCAAAGCTATTCTTGGGGTAGGGCCTATAGACAGCACCATAAGAATTCTTTGAGGTGGCTTTCAAATAGAGCAGCACTCGTACCATGCATTTGACGCAGCTTGGCCTTCACAAAATCTTCAGCTGCAGAATTTCTGTGCCTTAGCTTCCTGTTCCCCTATATTTGCCAGATTTTGCTATAGACATAGATCCAAGTGTCAAGTCACGGCAAAGCCACGTCAGCACAACTTTTCATACTTAGAATGCACATGTGGCATGAATTCAAACAAAAAATAATATAACAAACCGAAGTAGAATATTGCCACTAATATTGCACTGGGAATAAATTGCATTGGGTGCCAATGCCAAAAAGGGATCCTAGACACTTCCTCATCTTACAACTTTGTCATCCACGTGGAAGGTAGGACACTTTGTCATCCAGCCAATTGGCATGCTTTAAAGTTTGGTCAGTTTGTCATCTACTAATAACAAGCAACAAAGTTTGTCATCAATAAAGTGAGTGTGGGGTGGTGGGGCAGTGGTGTGAACACACTTCACACTATAAATTGTCAAAAAGAGGTGTCAGAACTGATTTCAATATAAGAGTTGAAAGATAGGTGCCAGAACAATGTGAGGAGGGGTGGTTCTGTTATAACTTTGAAAGCTTTTGTTTTATAGATAACAAAGTGTCCGTGTAAGTGTAAGTCTCTTTGACATACACCCAAGTCCAAGAGATGACAACAGCAGCAGAAATATTGGAACTGATATCCAACTGAAATATTGGACAGATCGTCATCTGGATGACGATGTTGTAAGACGACGAAGTGTCCAGGTACCCCAAAAAGCACTCCTCATCCCAGGAGCTGTACTGAAGAGCACTGACTGACCAGTACAGGAATGCCTGGTGCCAAAATGCCCTGGTACCTAAATATGTTTACCAACACTTAATATCAATTGACCTAGTTAGATGGTTGATTAGACCTAGTTATGTTGCCTTTGTTCAGTTCTAGAATCTTGTTATAGATTTTTAATTCTAGAGGCTAGTTCTTGAGGCTAAACTGCTATAATGACCAAAGTTTTAAAGGAAAACATAGATTTTAAATTAGATAGTTATATTTGTCGTTGTCGGTCAACTCAATATATTTAGGCTTACTAAAGTTATCAACATTAACAGCAATAGCTACTTTAGCTTTCTATTTAGCCTTGCGGTATGGCAACAATTCGGCACTTCAGCACTGGAATTAAAAAAAATGTGTCATAGCAGCGTTTCTCTGAAAATTGCTATTTAAAGAATATATGAAAATCACTTTCAAAATTTATAATAAGCTTTTAAAGTAGTTATTAAAAAGAAAATGCTCGTTGTCTTAAAAAGAAAGAAGTATGGTAATACATACATTCTAAGCCCTAAAAAAATAAGTAAACATTTGTTTTACGTTTGCATTTTGCAGTTTTAAAAAATTTTACAAAGTGCGCTCAAGTGCTATCATTTTCCTGTGTGCGTGTGTTGGCTCAGTTTTTTTTCTAATTCATATATTGTCACCTGCTTCGTGGATGTTTTAAAAATGGAGCCGCAAGTAGCACTGTCTCTGTCAGCTAAAACTTCTACAATGTGAAAGATATAGTTAGGCTCTATAAAACATTTGTAGACCTAAAAAACAACTTAGGAGTTGTCCATGTTGTTTGGCCATTAGCATATCTACTTAATTATTTTTTAAGCTAATAATCTGTACTCTATATAAATTTTAAAAGCTTTTTAATATAAAACGTATAAGCACGTAGTCAGTAAAGGTAAAAGAGAGAAGATGCTGGGGTGTAGCCTTAGCTGGCTACTGGCTACATATTTTCATTTATGTTTTTCTTACACATAAACAGCAGAAAGCAGACACACTGGCTACTGTGGCTAGCTGTATTTAGTTAAATAATTTAATTTATATGTGACTTAATTAGTTTAGTTTCATTTAAAGTAATAAAAACAGGTATATAGTATATAATATATGGGTATAGGCGCCTATTGTACATGTATGTATATGTAGTATATATGCATATGCATTTAAATTTAATTTGACAGAAAATTATGCTCAAAGCTCAAATCTGTAATTATTGTTTAAAATTAGCTATTTAAAAGTCTCAACTTTAGGTTAAGTCTCTTGCATTGCACATATGTCCACCACAATGACATTGATTAGGATTTGGCCCTATTATAATATTGAATTGATTTATTGAATTTGAATTATTTTTTATATATTAATTATTAATGGCATACCAGCTAGGTTTTGCTACCTACTGGGTAGCCTCCCTTGAGTTCTTATTAGTGCATTATCAAAACTGGTTCTGATGCAATCATAAAAATTGACACTGGAGCCTCACTATGCTCAAGCTGAAAACAAGAATGCATTAGAAAAGCCTATTTAAAACTGTTTTTCGAATATTTAATCCCCTTGGCAATGGAATTAAACTTAATAAAAATATGTGTACCGATTCGGGCCCATTTGTGATCTTTTGGCCAAGGAATTTTGAAAATCAGTTGAGCCATTCGGGAGCTAGGTCTAGTCAATTGCAAACATACAAGCAAGATTTTCATTTTTAGTATATAAAAAAATAAGATAAGATTTACTCTGAAATTAGTAGTAAATGAATATAACATATACATGTAGTGTACATTTTTTTGTCATTTTGCAAATGTTTATAAGAAATAGGGCTCTTAAAATGTTTTTCATAAGTTAGTTAGCGAATGTTCTTAAGCAATTTTCTAGTTAGTAGGCTTAATTAATTTATCTCCTCTCTAAGGAGCTCATGTATTCTTACTTTTTATGGTCTATTTAACTAAAATAAAATTCTCTAACCTCTTGTAGCTTTGTATACCATCTCTTAATTAATTAATGTAATTCTCTCATTCAAAGTTTGCATCTTAACAATCTAAATATGATAAGATATTTAGCCTCTTTAATATACTCTATAGTAGACACAATATACTGAGATAGGGTCCCATTTTCTTAGAAATCATTTCCTGCGCAATTTTTTTTTTCTACGAAACTTTTGTTTAACTGCACCAAATTGTTAAATCGCACCAAAAATATAATGTTTTAATGAAGTTGCGGAGGTGAGGAGGAGGAGAAGTTTTTAGTATAAATACAAATATGCAAAAAGTGAAGAATCAACCCACTCTCGTTTGAGAAGGAGTTAAAAGTGAAGAAAGCTTGAATCTTGAAGTGTTCATATTGAAGTTATTTGAGAAAGAGACATTGCCAAAGAGATGTAAATAGAGTGAAGAAAAGCTGTAAATCTAGATCCATTGGTAAAGCCCAAGGACGGACTGAAGATTGAATTAAAGATGGATAAAGAGTGATAAAAAACTGATAAAGATGGATAAAGTTTGTAGCCAATGTAGCCAATTGTGCTTTCTAATGCAAAGAAATGTAGTTGCCTATCAAGAACTAATATTTTTCTTTCAATGGAAAATTAAACTTTTTGCTTTAGTACTTAGGCATTGAGTATTTAATGCATTTGAACAATTGTATATATTTTGAGGTGTGTGCACATATTAAGGTAAATTAAGTCAAATAACATGTGTTATCATGTGATATGTTAATAATGAAATTTGTTTATAATGTCAGATTTTAAGATAATCATGAATGGCTTTGGCACCATTTGTACATTACCTAAAGTCTTATAATCTTATAAGTCTTTGGTTTTTACTTAAAATTCTAACATTTTAGAATTGCTTATTTCAGTTATGCCCATTGTAGGCAATTAACCAAACATTGTCAAGTCCAGGAATGTCAGAGAGACAATCCAAACATCAACAGCAGCAGCATCAGCATCAAAATGAGCCATTTATGTCCAAGTCAATGACAATAGCCTCAGTTGTGGCGGCCTATTGGATAGTGTCTATTTCCTTGGTGTTTGTCAACAAGTATCTACTTAGTAGCCAGACATTAAAATTAGATGCTCCATATTTTGTTACTTGGTTTCAGTGTCTGGTTTCTTTGCTGCTTTGTGGTGTTCTCAGAGGCTTCTCACTTGCTGCGCCAAATCTTATTGCATTTCCATCTATTAGGGTGAGAAGAATATTATTTTTAACCCAATCACTGACACTATTACTACATTCACCATATTACAAACAGACTTACTTCATCCATCATAATGCAGGCACTCCCTCATCATTGGGTAACACTGGACCCGCAGTCAGCAATGTAGCAATTCTGCCCATTCTGACGCCTAAACACACACGCACACAGATACTGTATGCAGGTACACACTCACTCAGGTGTGTACATCTGCCCTGACTTTCTCATCGTCAGGCAGTGAACACTCTCAATGTGCCTTGGAGGTTGGCCCTTAAGAGCGTAAATTGCGCAACAAGCCCCCAAGTCTTCTCTCCGCGACTGCCTATTAACTAATTAATTAGTTAATTACTTAATTAACTAATTAATTGCCTCATCAATTAATACAAACAGACTGTTAATTCAACATATGTCAGCCACGTACAATAATTGTTTCTCTAAATAAAAATTGTCAATTTATTTTTCAATCGTCTAGATTGATCCCCGAGTGTGTCGCGATGTGGCTCCTCTCTCGCTTGTATTTGTTGGCATGATCACCTTTAATAATCTCTGCCTGAAGGATGTCGGCATTAGTTTCTACTATGCTGGTCGTTCGTTTACCACGGTATTCAATGCACTACTGTCCTACGTTATTTTGGGACAGACCACTTCATTTCGAGCTGGTATCTGCTGCGCATTCATTGTTGTGGGATTTCTGCTCGGTGTTGATCAGGAAAAAGTGTCCGGTTAGTAACAAGTTTTGTTGTTCTTCGTTGTCACTTTTAACTCAATGCTAGACAGTTAGCTAACCTGTTATAATTAGTAAACTATTTAAACATGAATCCCATTGGGTCTATTCTAATAATCCAATGTGTTTATTTTGATTTCCAGTGTCATTTGGGATCAGATTTGTTATACAGGCATCACATCTGTTCTAACTAGCCTACTAGTTATACAAGCATCACATCTGTTCTAACTAGCCTACTAGTTATACAGGCATCACATCTGTTCTAACTAGCCTACTAGTTATACAGGCATCACATCTTTTCTAACTAGCTTACTAGTTAGACAAGTATCACGCATGGTCTAATTAGCCTACTTGTTAGACAGGCTTCACACCTGTTCTAACTAGCCTACTAGTTAGACGGGCATCACACATGTTCTGATTAGCCTACTAATTAGACGGGCATCACACATGGTCTAATTAGCCTACTAGTTAGACGGGCATCACACATGGTCTAATTAGCCTACTTGTTAAGCTGTTAATTATCCAATTCAAGAAAGTGATAAATTAAGCAGTGAAATTATTTTGCCTCATTAACCTAGGCTCATTATCCGTATCTGGTGTGATCTACGGCCTATTAGCGTCTCTATTTGTCGCCTTAAATGCAATCTACACTAAAAAGATTCTGCCTACAGTGGACAATAGCGTGTGGAAGCTGACTCTATACAATAATTTCAATGCCAGTTTAGCATTTCTACCATTATTAGTTCTGAGTGGAGATGCTTGGCATGTGGCTAGATTTCCAGCCATAGGTTTGCCCCACTTCTGGTTAATATTATTCGGCTCGGGTATTCTCGGCTTTGCGATTGGCTACGTTACGGGATTACAGATCCAGTACACTAGTCCTCTGACGCACAATGTTAGCGGCACTGCCAAGGCGTGCACTCAAACTGTCCTGGGCTACGTGATTTACGCTGAGGTCAAGACAGCACTATGGTGGCTGAGCAATGTCTTGGTACTATTGTCTTCATTCGGCTACACAATTGTTAAACGTCAAGAGATGCTGGCTAGTCATCGAGCTGAACTCAACGATAGATTAGCCACAATGACGTCATCATTGAGCAGCCTGGAAGACGGCGGCAAGCTAGGCGAATGTGACAAGGTCGACGACGATGATGGCGTCGATGTCAAATTAGGCAAAAAATGAGAAGATTTCCGCTTGATAAAATAGCTATGCAGTTATAACGAAAGAAATTAAAGTTGCAAATAATAGCAATTTACTATCTTTTTTTATAGTTGTAATTTTTCCAGCTTTTTGGCAATCGAGAATTTTCTACAATACATGCTTAAAATAAAAAGAATTCGATTTTCGTAACTCCTGTTCTTTAATAAATAATAAATTCATTTATTTCATTGTTCAATTCAAGACTTGAACAGTAGTTCTTGCATCGTTCGAGTGTTTCTATCATTCCAATATTTCTCTTTCTGATCTTAGCGATTCCTGGAATCAGATCAATTTGTTGTGATCAAAATTGCACTCCAATTTCCTCTATTTATATCAACCATTTTTTCTTTTTAAAAAGTGTACGTTTTATTAGCCTATTAGTTTAGTAACAATACGAATATGATAATAATTAGTTGTCATAAACAGCTTTACAGATCTGCTCAATGCAGTCAGTTATTACATAGTACTATAGCTTCCATATATTAGCCTAACATTACTACTGTAAGTGTAATGCTGGTGTTTTTTACTAATTATTTTCAATTGTAGCTTCCAGCACTGCAGCTTTAGTACGATTTGTATTATAGCAAATAATAATATATCCTATTGCTAATTTGCACTCTCAATTAAAAATTAGCTGTTATCTTAAATGCAGCTGCAAATTATCTTATCATTCGAGTTTTTTGTTAATTATTATTTTTTTTCGCGCCTCTCTTTTTTGTGTCTACGTACTTTTATTCTGTTTGATGCACTTTTCGACGTCCTGTGGACAACAAACTGTGTACGCGCATTGTAGCATTTTTTAACAATGATGGACTCTAATGATTTGAGTTATGGAAAATTTAATGGAATACATTATATATATATGTAAAGGTATATATTTGAAGGTCAGAAAGTAAAGTAAGCAATTTAGAAAATTTTACGGAGGATTACGAATTGGAATCTTAGTTCTAAACTGGGAATATAATTTGTAAAGCCAGTTTAAGGAATTTGAAATAATAATTATTATTTATGGAATTTAGGATTTAGGATTAGGATTTTTCATGGAATTAGAATTCCCGATTAGGATTTACGATTTAGGATTCTAGGATTTAAAAAATCAGATGGCCATTTTTACTCTGAAAACAGTCGAGACAGATTCAATATTAAATCGAAAGTAAAAAATGCTGTTAAACAGACTTTTTTCATTCAATATCTAGTTCGTCTTATGTTTGTCAGTTTTTTTCTATACTACTGTTCATTTAAAATGCAATTTTAGTTAGATGTCTATTTTCGTTTATATAGTCTATGGTAGAAACTAGTGGGCTGGCCTACCTGTCCTAAAATTATAGTTGCAGTGACTGTATAAAAAAATCGTCACTAATCTGGTATCCAAATTCCAAACATATAGTCTATGGCCTAATCAGTCGTTTTAATATAATAGAAAATAGACGTAGGTGAAGTTTAGGGTTCAATAAAATATCTTTATTTTATCCAATGAAATGGACATATAATGTCGTTCGACCACTTCGCCAGATAACTTCTATGGTTATAACTGTTTCAGCCATTTTTGCCCGAGCTCTAATAGAAGCGCCAGGAGTTTACCGAGACATGTCTGACGAGGTTGTCACCGTTGTTAATAATAGTCCGATTATTAATTCGTCTACAACTGCTGCTATTGGTAAGAAGATTGCTAATAGCATGCCTGATGACGAGGCTGCGAATGGTAATAATAGTATAGAGAATGGAGCTGAAAATGCTGTTAACGCTGAATCAATGGACGAAGACTCAACTACTGATGATGCTGCAGTCAGTGGTAAGTGTTTTGTTTTTAGTTTGTTGGCTTTTTAACAATAAAAATACTCCGAGGCAAATAGTTTTTCTGTATCTCCCAACATGTTCAACCGATCGCAAATAGTACGTATAATAATAATAATTGCACGAGGGCTGAGGGCAATTGCACATCATTTAGTGACACTAGACCCGCAACCAGCGAGGAGGCAATTCTGCCCATTTCGCTGACTCCTGAGCACACAAGCGCACAGATACTGTACGCAGGCATACGCTCACACAGGTGTGTACATCTGCCCTGACTTTCTCATCGTCTGGCAGTGTACACTCTCACTGTGCCTTGGAGGTTGGCCTACAAGGGCGTAAATTGCACGACAAGCCCCCAAGCCTTCTCTCTTCGCGGGTGCGCCCCAAATCAATGTGGCCTCGCCGTGGAATCGAACTTATGGTCCGTGGTGCGAGAGGCAAACGCGTTAACCGCTCTGCCACCTACTTACTTTAATTTTCCGCTCAACTTCCGATAAAACAACTTCCAGAATCACCTATCATCAGGTGATCTGGTGACAAAATCCACCAACATATTTTGAATTTTTCTATACATGTCTGCTATTTTATTGTGGATTATTATACTATTAATCCAATATGTATTCGTCGTTTATGCAAGAGCTATTTTAGTCGTCCGTGTCACCAGGGTCTTTGACAAGAATCGTTGAATATCTCGACGATGTTCATTGACTATGCTGTGGTATTTCTCCAGGAGAAAACGCGGTGGTCTTTATACTGTTAATAAATTAATCGAATATAATGTGTTCCTCCAGACAATCGCACTGCCATTGAGTCTACACCAGAGCAGTCCGGTGATCATTGTTCAACAGTTACCGACAAGGCTGAATTAGCTGACAGCTCTCAGAAGCAAGATAAGACCAAGACTGTAGCCGATAGCGCTAGTACTAATAATAACGGGAAAGGTTGCCCAGATACCGCCGAGGTCAAAGGCAAAAATGTGTCCACAGACATGTACACTAATAAAGACAATGGAGCGGACACTAGCCTGCACGAGTCCGCTGCTGACAGACACGGTTTTAGCGATGCTATAAATGATGAAGACAATCGTCAGCGTCATCATCCCCATGATGTGCCAGCAGATGAAGAACTCGAAGAGGATGACGCCGAGTCTCCCGAAGGCGCCGATGATGATGATCAGCGCAGTCGAAGCCGCGGTGGAGCTCGCAGGAAACGAACTTCTGGTGTCAGCCTCAATGGTACTAATAGCGTGGTTGGTGTTGGTGAGTTAATTACCGTTTATTGAGGCTTTTATATGAGACTCGTGGATCAGAACGTCATTTGTCATTTGGGATCAGATAGATGGTAATTGGTCATTTGGGATCAGATAGATGGAAATTGGTCATTTGGGATCAGATAGATGGTCATTGGTCATTTGGGATCAGATAGATGGTCATTGGTCATTTGGGTTAAAATCGTCATTGTTCATTTGGGATCAGATAGATGGTCATTGGTCATTTGGGATCAGATAGATGGTCATTGGTCATTTGGGATCAGATAGATGGTCATTGGTCATTTGGGATCAGATAGATGGTAATTGGTCATTTGGGATCAGATAGATGGTAATTGGTCATTTGGGATCAGATAGATGGTCATTGGTCATTTGGGATCAGATAGATGGTCATTGGTCATTTGGGATCAGATAGATGGTCATTGGTCATTTCGGATCAGATAGATGGTCATTGGTCATTTGGGTTAAAATCGTCATTGTTCATTTGGGATCAGATAGATGGTCATTAGTCATTTGGGTTAAAATCGTCATTGATTATTTGGGATCAGATTGTCATTGGTCATATGGAATCAGATAATAATTTGTCAAACAGGATGATATGGTCATTTTGGATCAAATGGTTATTTGTCAAATAGGATCAGATGGTCATGCTTAATTAAAAAATCAATGCCACCCACACGTGCCAGGCAAGCGGCCGAGGCGTAGATCCAAATCTTCACAGCCCGGCACTAACGACGAAGAATCAGCTGACGACGAAAAAGAGAAGGATAAAAGTTTTCCTCTATCCCAAAGTGGCTTTAAATCTGATAGCGACAGATTCTGCTGGCGCTGTCATCGCGAATGTCGCATCGGAGGCGGTGGCGGCATCCTTCACTGCGCCGCCTGTCAGCGCGTCTTTCATCACCGTTGCGCCCCGACCCTCGGCTCCGCCGCCGCCGCCGGTCCAGTTTCGCCAGCCGGCGGGTCACCGGCTGCCAACTCTGCCGCTGTCGACGGTTCGTCGTCCGCATCGTCGTCGGGGACGACATCCGTTGGCCGCATCGTGTGCTCCGACTGCAATCGCGCACTAGAACTGGAGACGGCGCTAGCTAGCCGGCCTGATGCCATGGAACGCCTTGGTCATCTGGCCGACGCTCTCGGCATTCTGTGCGACCTGATCGCAGCCCTGCCCAAATCCGAGCCATTCAGAGAGCCTGTGTCAGCGGACGTAGCGCCAGACTATGCCGTATTCGTCTGCCACCCGACAGATCTATCTAGCCTTAGGTCGCGAGCCCTTCAACGCAACTTTGCGAGCGTTGACGCATTCTTAGCCGAAGCTAAATGGTTGCTGCATAATTGCATTGTTTATAACGGTTCTCAGGTAAGCGGGTATAGTTTTAGCTTAATCAAAGATTTGTTTCATTAAAAAATGACTTTGAAAGAAATCTTAAATATAATTAGCTGTAATATTTAAATTTCGTTCTGGAAATTTAGTCCAACAATTTGGAGTTAATTTTATGAGTCTGTTCAAATGTTTTTGGTTTCTATCTTTCTTTCCATTGGTGTACCAATTGAGCTTTCTATCTAGGAATTGGTGTACCAATTCAGGTTTCCATCTAGGAATTGGTGTACCAATTCAGGTTTCTATTTAGGAATTGGTGTACCAATTCAGGTTTCCATCTAGGAATTGGTGTACCAATTCAGGTTTCTATTTAGGAATTGGTGTACCAATTAAGCTTTCTATCTAGGAATTGGTGTACCAATTGAGGTTTCTATTTGGGAATTGGTGTGCCAATTCAGGTTTCTATTTAGGAATTGGTGCACCAATTGAGGTTTCTATCTAGGAATTGGTGTACCAATTCAGGTTTCTATTTAGGAATTGGTGTACCAATTCAGGTTTCTATCTAGGAATTGGTGTACCAATTCAGGTTTCTATTTAGGAATTGGTGTACCAATTCAGGTTTCTATTTAGGAATTGGTGTACCAATTCAGGTTTCTATTTAGGAATTGGTGTACTAATTCAGGTTTCCATCTAGGAATTGGTGTACCAATTCAGGTTTCTATTTAGGAATTGGTGTACCAATTCAGGTTTCTATTTAGGAATTGGTGTACCAATTCAGGTTTCTATTTAGGAATTGGTGTACTAATTCAGGTTTCCATCTAGGAATTGGTGTACCAATTCAGGTTTCTATTTAGGAATTGGTGTACCAATTAAGCTTTCTATCTAGGAATTGGTGTACCAATTGAGGTTTCTATCTAGGAATTGGTGTGCCAATTCAGGTTTCTATTTAGGAATTGGTGTACCAATTCAGGTTTCTATTTAGGAATTGGTGTACCAATTCAGGTTTCTATTTAGGAATTGGTGCACCAATTGAGGTTTCTATCTAGGAATTGGTGTACCAATTCAGGTTTCTATTTAGGAATTGGTGTACCAATTCAGGTTTCCATCTAGGAATTGGTGTACCAATTCAGGTTTCTATTTAGGAATTGGTGTACCAATTAAGCTTTCTATCTAGGAATTGGTGTACCAATTGAGGTTTCTATCTAGGAATTGGTGTGCCAATTCAGGTTTCTATTTAGGAATTGGTGTACCAATTCAGGTTTCTATTTAGGAATTGGTGCACCAATTGAGGTTTCTATCTAGGAATTGGTGTACCAATTCAGGTTTCTATTTAGGAATTGGTGTACCAATTCAGGTTTCTATTTAGGAATTGGTGTACCAATTCAGGTTTCCATCTAGGAATTGGTGTACCAATTCAGGTTTCTATTTAGGAATTGGTGTACCAATTAAGCTTTCTATCTAGGAATTGGTGTACCAATTGAGGTTTCTATCTAGGAATGGGTGTGCCAATTCAGGTTTCTATTTAGGAATTGGTGTACCAATTCAGGTTTCCATCTAGGAATTGGTGTACCAATTCAGGTTTCTATTTAGGAATTGGTGTACCAATTCAGGTTTCTATTTAGGAATTGGTGTACCAATTCAGGTTTCTATTTAGGAATTGGTGTACCAATTCAGGTTTCCATCTAGGAATTGGTGTACCAATTCAGGTTTCTATTTAGGAATTGGTGTACCAATTAAGCTTTCTATCTAGGAATTGGTGTACCAATTGAGGTTTCTATCTAGGAATTGGTGTACCAATTCAGGTTTCTATTTAGGAATTGGTGTACCAATTCAGGTTTCTATTTAGGAATTGGTGCACCAATTGAGGTTTCTATCTAGGAATTGGTGTACCAATTCAGGTTTCTATTTAGGAATTGGTGTACCAATTCAGGTTTCTATCTAGGAATTGGTGTACCAATTCAGGTTTCTATTAGTTCTAAACCTCTCCTGGTTTAGAACTCCGAAGCTTTCACACCAATGTCCAAGAGATCTGAAACTGTTATTAATATCCCAAATCAATCCCATACCATTGCCAGGCGCCCATAACTCTAGCGGCTAAGCAGCTGATGCAGGCTATTAAACGCGAAGCAGCCAGTCTTGAACAATGCCCAACCTGCTATCTGTACGGAGATCGCAAGTTCGCGTCCCTGTGCCCAACTGCTCACCCGCTGGTTTGGGCCCGACTGCGCCACTGGCCGCAATGGCCTGGCAAGGTGGTGTCGCGCAGGCAGGACGGCAGTCTAGAGATTGCCTTCTTCGGCACTCACGATCGTGCTGTACTGCCAGCCAGCTGTGTCACATTTCACAGTCCGGAAAGCGGAGTCCGCGGCGCCGGCGCGGTCGAGGATTCTCAACTGGAGCTGGCACTACGCGAATTGGCAACGCATATAAAAAATCTGCAGGGCAGGTTGGTTAAATTTTTCTAATTATTTGCTATTTACAATAAAGTACCCTTTTATATAATGAATTTCTTTTCCCATTTTCCCTGTATTGTTTTTTTAACCCGATTTGATGCAACAATCTTCAGTTTAATCCCATTTTATCCACAATCTTCAGTTTAATCCCATTTTATTTACAATCTTCAGTTTAATCCCATTTCATTCCACAATCTTCAGTTTAATTCCATTTTATCCACAATCTTCAGTTTAATCCCATTTTATTGACAATCTTCAGTTTTATCCCATTTTATTCCACAATCTTCAGTTTAATCCCATTTTATTCCACAATCTTCAGTGTAATCCCATTTTATTCCACAATCTTCAGTTTAGTCCCATTTTATTCCACAATCTTCAGTTTAATCTCATTTTATTCCACAATCTTCAGTTTAATCCCATTTTATTCCACAATCTTCAGTTTAATCCCATTTTATCCACAATCTTCAGTTTAATTCCATTCTATCCACAATCTTCAGTTTTATCTCATTTTATTCCACTATCTTCAGTTTAATCCCATTTCATTCCACAATCTTCAGTTTAATCCCATTTTATTCCACAATCTTCAGTTTAATCCCATTTTATCCACAATCTTCAGTTTAATTCCATTCTATCCACAATCTTCAGTTTTATCTCATTTTATTCCACTATCTTCAGTTTAATCCCATTTCATTCCACAATCTTCAGTTTAATCCCATTTCATTCCACAATCTTCAGTTTAATCCCATTTTATTCCACAATCTTCAGTTTAATCCCATTTTATTCCACAATCTTCAGTTTAATCCCATTTCATTCCACAATCTTCAGTTTAATCCCATTTTATTCCACAATCTTCAGTTTAATCCCATTTCATTCCACAATATTCAGTTTAATCCCATTTCATTCCACAATCTTCAGTTTAATCCCATTTCATTCCACAATCTTCAGTTTAATCCCATTTTATTCCACAATATTCAGTTTAATCTCATTTCATTCCACAATCTTCAGTTTAATCCCATTTTATTCCACAATCTTCAGTTTAATCCCATTTCATTCCACAATCTTCAGTTTAATCCCATTTCATTCCACTATCTTCAGTTTAATCCCATTTTATCCACAATCTTCAGTTTAATCCCATTTTATTCCACAATCTTCAGTTTAATCCCACTTCATTCCACAATCTTCAGTTTAATCCCATTTTATTCCACAATCTTCAGTTTAATCCCATTTTATTCCACAATCTTCAGTTTAATCCCATTTCATTCCACAATCTTCAGTTTAATCCCATTTTATTCCACAATCTTCGGTTAAATCTGTTTATCTGAATCCTGCAGTCATCAGTCAAATCCCACTTTATTACTGATTCATTTATTTCTAGCTCGAACTTCTGGCAGTAATGTGTTTCATATTTTTCCCCATTATCCTCAAATAATTGGATCCTAGCTTAATTTATCGTGTTTTTATCCTCCTATTTTGTGTCTCATTCCCAGATTTCCGCTTTAATCAAAACTTCCTTATGTTTAGTTTTATTTTTTACATTTTTATCTACATTTGTCCACTCAGCCACTGTGCATCACAGCTTCGCTTGATTCTAATTAAAAAAAACACAGTTTTAGCTTGATCTTTCTCTTTGCCGCAACAGATACGGCGAAGCCCTTCAACTGCCGGCTCCGGACACGCCCTACTCCGACGAACTAGCCGAACAACTGTTTACCGGCCTTCGACCGAAATCCGGCTCAGCGGGCTCGTCTACCGGTGCCAAACGGCCTCGTAGATCATCTCGAGCATCGATCGGCACGGACAATCAGCAGCAGCCACCCGGCAGGCCTAGCAGCCGCGGCGGCGGTGGCAGCGGCTCATCGTTAGTCTTTTCCAACCTGTCGCCAGCTGTTGATGTGAAATCGAATCATGAGTTGCAGCAGCCACCCTGTGTTGCTACTGTCTCTGCATCTTGCTCTGTTGGCACAGTCGATGGTAAGCTAGTTTTTTTCGATTCTCTCTCAAATCCTCTCGAGTTGGATCCCAATTTATTTCCAAGATCCTCGCCAGTTTAATCCCATTTTCTATCCAAGATTCTTAAGAGTTGGATCCCAATTTCTTTCCTAGATCCTCATGAGTTTGATCCCAATTTCTTTCCTAGATCCTCATGAGTTTGATCCCAATTTATTTCCAAGATCCTCGCCAGTTTAATCCCATTTTCTATCCAAGATTCTTAAGAGTTTGATCCCAATTTCTTTCCTAGATCCTCATGAGTTTGATCCCAATTTCTTTCCTAGATCCTCATGAGTTTGATCCCAATTTATTTCCAAGATCCTCGCCAGTTTAATCCCATTTTCTATCCAAGATTCTTAAGAGTTTGATCCCAATTTCTTTCCTAGATCCTCATGAGTTTGATCCCAATTTCTTTCCTAGATCCTCATGAGTTTGATCCCAATTTATTTCCTAAATCCTCATTAGTTTGATCCCATTTTGTATCCAAGATTCTTAAGAGTTAGATCCTAAAATATTTTCTAGATCCGTACGCGTTTGATTCCAATTTATTTCCTCGATCTTCATGGGTTTGATCCCAATAAATATTCACGATCCTCCCTTACTCAATAGGTGCTCACTCGGAGCCGCAATCTCACGCCAATGCCAGCTCAGCATCGAGTTCAACGGTGCCTAAACAAAGCAACCGAACTGGTTCGAATCCTGCTACATCTCCTATGGACAGCATTAGTAACACTGATAATACAAATATTAATCATCATAGTGGCAATGATGCCACTTTGAAAACTGTTCAGACGCCAGTTGAAAAATTGCCAATCAGTTCTATAAACAACTCGGCTAATGACGGTTAGCTCGCTATTCTTATTTTATAAGTTTTTCCCCTAGTTTATCAATCATATAATTTAGCTCCCATATAATACCCACAGCTTCAGTTAGTGGCAATGGAACTTCGACTACATCAGTCTCATCTACGACTATAGCACCGGCACCAGCGCCAGCACCAGCGCCAGCGCCAGCACCAGCAGCCACTGATCCCTGGCTTGAGCAGATGCGTGCTATAGCTGTGAGATCATTCTCTCAAGCATTGGAGCATAGCCTAGCTCAATTAGCTCGCGGTTGTCAGCCAAATTCGTCTTCTTTGTCAACTTCTCCTACTATTGACCTGCCAATTGAAGCTACTACATTACAGAAGCCGCCTCATTTGCAGCAGCAGCAGCAGCAGCCAGTTGCAGTCAATTTAGCTGAAGAAATCAATTCTCTAAAGCAGAAGCTTCTCATATTAAACAGGCAGCATGCGGCAGATCGCGCCAAACTACTGTTCCGTCATCAGCTGCAGATCCACGAGATGGAGCACAATCACCGCCTAGCTATGTGCGAACAGAGAGCAGCTTTTGACATTGAGAAACAGAAAGTGCTTAGCGACGCTGTGCACTCTTTGGAGTCGGAATTGAAGCGAAAAATAGACGACACAAAGAAGAAGCAATGGTGCGCCTATTGTAGGAAGGAGGCATTCTTTTATTGCTGCTGGAACACATCCTACTGTGACACAGCCTGCCAGCAGAAGCATTGGCCGCAGCATATGGCAACCTGTACTCAGGCTAGGGCCACTGTTGTGCCTCCGGTAGCTGCCGTTAATCCGAATAGTCTCTCTGCCGCAGTGGCCGCCGCCGCTGCCGCTTCATCGTCGGCGGCTTCAACAGTGCAAGGCGGATCGGGTTCTAGTTCTGCATCCTACAGACAGCTCATTGGACGATGATTGATTAGTTTTATTAATCTAACATTTATAATGCTTTTCTCCTATCGGTTGTATCTAGCTAGAATTAATTCAGAAAATCATATTCAAAGTTCTCTACTTCTTAGTAGAGTAGTAGGAGTGTTGTAGCGATAATAATATATATTCAGACAGTCCCTAAATCACTCAAATTCTAATAAATAGCCACGATATATGTATATGTATATGTCACTTTATTTCCTGATATTGTAGCTCAATAAACCAATGTAACAGACTATTTCGAATGTTGATAAACGGTGCTTCATATGATTATGTAACTTGTTATAAGGTCCAGTAAGCCAGTAAGATCAAGCAAGACGCTTTAGATTTGTTTGAATCTGTTCGATAGCAAGCCTGTCTCCAATGTTTATGTTTTACCTGTTTATAGTTCATTAGTATGTTTTGAAAAAAACAATATGATTTTTGTTTCCGTTTTTACACTCTTAGCACTGGTTTATCTACAGTTCACTAGGTTTCATAAACTACAGTTGTCCTGTCTGCTTTGTTTTCAAATTCATTGAAACTTTTTTTATTTAAAAAGCACACATTGCTTAAATTGTTCATTCCTTATGCGTGTGTTATACTTTTTTTCAATTTCAATAAACCTACTCGTGTAATAACAACATAATATGTTTACTTAAATCATTATTTTGCATCATCGTTATCATAAGTTTTTACTTTCAGTAGTATAATAGTGCACATTTTGTTTCCCTATCGGATTTAGGAAGTTCTTTAAATTAAAAGAACTTTAAGTTTTTCTCTCTTTTATTTAATCTTTTGTAAATAACCCAGACTTTGCTAAGTGATTATTAATTATTTAAATTTGTGTGAAAGCTTTCAATTTACTTTTAGGAATAAGAAAAAATTAAAATTAATTAATGCGCCTGCTTGCCCATGTTAGTTGAATCAGTCTTTTTAATTTAAAACGTCATTTGTCATTTAAGCAACTTGCACAACTGAGTGTTCTGTTCAATTCAATAAAGTGTACTTTTATTCGTTCAATAATTTTTTTAGCATAAAGTTGCACCTATATGTGTATGCTTTTGTGTACTCTGATAATATAGTTAATTGTTGAAGTCTCAGAGAAGTGTACAGCACATTTTTGTTTGTCTAGTTTTCCCTGCCACTAAAAAAATAACAAAACGGTTTCTTGTGTTTTTCTGTTTGTATACATATTTGTCACTTTATTTGTCTGTTTTTTATGAAATCAGCAACAAAATCAGTGTCTCCCTATCGTACATAATATACGAATTTTTCGTCACTTCATAATTCATTTTTTATAGTTTCCTTAATTATAATGTAATACCCATTGCTATGAAAACATGCGTTTGTTCAATAATCCCCTGTTACTGTGAAGAAACAGTTTTAATAAAAGATAAAAACCAACTGTTCCGTGAAAAATTCTGCCCCATTGTCTTTTGGTGTTTTCATGAGCCAAGTGTGGGATAACTGCAGTTAAGAATGCCAAGTGAGGGATAACTGCACTTTAGAAGGCCAAGTATGGGATAACTGCAGTTTAGAAGGCCAAGTGTGGGATAGCTGCAGTTAAGAAGGCCAAGTGTGGGATAGCTGCAGTTTAGAAGGCCAAGTGTGGGATAGCTGCAGTTAAGAAGGCCAAGTGTGGGATAACTGCAGTTTAGAATGCCAAGTGAGGGATAACTGCAGTTTAGAAGGCCAAGTGTGGGATAACTGCAGTTAAGAAGGCCAAGTGTGGGATAGCTGCAGTTAAGAAGGCCAAGTGTGGGATAACTGCAGTTTAGAATGCCAAGTGAGGGATAACTGCAGTTTAGAAGGCCAAGTGTGGGATAACTGCAGTTAAGAAGGCCAAGTGTGGGATAGCTGCAGTTAAGAAGGCCAAGTGTGGGATAGCTGCAGTTTAGAAGGCCAAGTGTGGGATAGCTGCAGTTAAGAAGGCCAAGTGAGGGATAACTGCAGTTTAGAAGGCCGTGTGGGATAACTGCAGTTAAGAAGGCCAAGTGTGGGATAGCTGCAGTTAAGAAGGCCAAGTGTGGGATAGCTGCAGTTTAGAAGGCCAAGTGTGGGATAGCTGCAGTTTAGAAGGCCAAGTGTGGGATAACTGCAGTTTAGAATGCCAAGTGAGGGATAACTGCAGTTTAGAAGGCCAAATGTGGGATAGCTGCAGTTTACTAAGTCAATTGTGAGATAACTGCAGTTTAGAAGGCCAAGTGTGGGATAACTGCATTTTAGAAGGCCAAGTGTGGGATAACTGCAGTTTAGAAGGCCAAGTGTGGGATAACTGCAGTTTAGAATGCCAAGTATGAGATAACTGCAGTTTAGAAGGCCAAGTGTGGGATAACTGCAGTTTAGAAGGCCAAGTGTGGGATAACTGCAGTTTAGAAGGCCAAGTGTGAGATAACTGCAGTTTAGAATGCCAAGTGTGGGATAACTGCATTTTAGAAGGCCAAGTGTGGGATAACTGCAGTTTAGAATGCCAAGTATGAGATAACTGCAGTTTAGAAGGCCAAGTGTGGGATAACTGCAGTTTAGAAGGCCAAGTGTGGGATAACTGCAGTTTAGAAGGCCAAGTGTGAGATAAATACAGTTTAGAAGGCCAAGTGTGGGATAAATACAGTTTAGAAGGCGAATGCATATAAATTGGGAATAATATGTAATTTAACTAACTTACAAACTTCAGGTCTCATCCCGTTATTAGCGCACTAAGCCATCATCAAATGCCTTCTCGATCTAGCAAATTAGTCGATAAATATTAGCAAAAAGAATCTTCGAAAGCAACCCAAAGCAGATAGACAGCTCTGGTCCGTTATAAAATGTCGGTCTCCGATCCACTGCTCAAGCGACTCAAGCAGCACGTCCTATCGTTGCGCACAGTTGGCGACTCACCGGGAGCCGACATCGCCGACAATCATCCCAGCCTAGAGCCGCTATGCTCAACTCTAGAAGAGATCCTAGCCAAAGGTTTGAGACAGTCTGCCGGCTTGTTCTCTGCTAATCGGGACGCTTATCATTGGCTGTTTTTGCTGCCAGACCTGTGCTTGAGATACTCGCAGAGAATTGGCGTTCCGACTGGAGACCGTCACAGCGGCGGTCTGGACTTTCAACAGGTCCCCGGCGCTGGCGGCATCGACTGTCTGGGCGGTGGTCACCTGCATCCTGGTGTGGAGGCTGCTATACAGGTGATTAAGGCTACTATTGTATGGTTTGGGTAAGGGGTGAGTGGCAGATCGGTGTAACGCCTCTCGCGCCAAGGTGCTCGATTCCGCGGCGAGGCCACATTCGTTTGGAACGATTGTCGTACGATTTGCGCCCTTTAGGTCCAATCTCGAAGGCACAGTGAAAGTGATAAATTCAGGGCAGATGTACACACCTGTGTGAGTGTGTGCGCCTCACTGGCTGCGTGTCAACCGTCACTAAATGTTATTCCAGTGCCCACAGCCCTTCTGCAAAAAAAATTATCAAGGATCAAGTGTACAAGTTTTGGGCCAAGTATACTAGTTTTGGGTCAAGCGTACAAGATTTGGGTCAAGCGTACAAGATTTGGATCAAGCGTACAAGTTTTAGGTCAAGCGTACAAGATTTAACTAAAGCATATCTATGCCAGATTAAAATTCCAATTTCGTGTGCTATCCAAACACTCCCCCATGCTCAGTGCGCCAAATCCGAGCCTCGAGTGCGCGAGCCGCTGGGCCGCGGTCGCCTCCTAATTCGCTGCCTCCTTCAGCGCCGACTCATCCACTGGCCGGTGTTAGTCCTCTGCCGAGTACTGCGACAGGCTGCCGAGTTCTACGACGATCTTTACTCGATTGTTGGCAACGACATTCTAGCCGAGATTCTAGCCAGCCTGCTGTTGGAACTCGCCAAGGCCAAGTTCGCTTTGAACCTGCGCAATGCCGCCTTCCTTGATTGCAGCTGGTCACTGCCGCGCTACTGCTACTATGAATTTGTGCCCTGCAGCAAACTTGGACTGCATATCATCTGCGTTCAGGGTTACCAGGTCTGTCTGTACTGGCTTTGTCTCTGTACTGGCTGTCTCTGTCCGTACAGGGTCTGTACTGGCTGTCTGTTTGCACTTAGTGTCTGTCTGTACTGGGTGTCTGTTTGCACTTAGTGTCTGTCTGTACTGGGTGTCTGTTTGCACTTGGTGTCTGTAGTGGATGACTGTCTGTACTGGCTGTCTCTGTCTGTTCTGGTTGTCTGTTTGCACTTGGTGTCTGTCTGAGTGTCTATACTTGTGACTGCCTGTCCTGGGTGTCTGTACTAGGTTTCTGTCTGTACCGGCTGTCTGTGTCTGCTAGGTGTCTTTGAGTCTGCCCTGTCTGTCGGGCTACTCTATGGCGATAAAAGTGCCACATAATATCATCCCAGGTAGTGGAGGCTCTCCTGCCCGGCTCCGTAGCCGCCGAAGATGCCAAGATAGAACCGGGCGATATTCTAGACGAACTACTAGGCCAATGCGTCAAGCACAATGGCGCCAAGATTCGGCGCCTAATGAAAGACAACCAGGGCTGGCCGGTGCCAACCTGGTTTATTAAGGCCCGCCTGACCGACGCCAGCCTTTACCAGCCGCTGCTGCACATGCTCAAGGCTGCTGGCCAAGCCGGCCTCTTGAATCACGTGCGCAGGCACCCGGATGCCCCGAGGGTAAGCAGCTTGGAGTGATATAACAGGTTAACTAGCCGTGTCTAACAGGTTAACTAGCCGTGTCTAACAGGTTAACTAGCCATGTCTAACAGTTTAACTAGCCATATCTAACAGGTTAACTAGCCGTGTCTAACAGGTTAACTAGCCATGTCTAACAGGTTAACTAGCCGTGTCTAACAGGTTAACTAGCCATGTCTAACAGGTTAACTAGCCATATCTAACAGGTTAACTAGCCATATCTAACAGGTTAACTAGCCATATCTAACAGGTTACCAACCCTCTTATTCAGGTGCATCGCGGTGCCATTCCTGGCGTCAACTTCGACGACGACCCGGCGCTCAGCCAGCTTGGCGCCGCAGCCTCCGACGACGGCTTCCGCCAGCAGCCGCCTCTGCCGATTCACGCCCGCCTAGACGAGGACGCCTCGGACGACATTCCGGCAGCCAATCCGGACATGGCGCCGACCTACTCGGTGCGCTACGTCGGCAGCTTGCCTATGGGGGCCAACGGTGGAGTCTCAGCCATCGAGCCGGGCATTCAGCGAGTCTTAGCCGCCTACTCGGATCCTTCAGTCTACCGTTTATGCCGACTCGAACTAGACGAGAAGGAGGTGATCGCGATGGACTCAACCACCGGGGAGGTGCTGCTGCGTCACGCCTATCCCCAGATTGCGTCTTGCGGCAGGCGCCTAGACTGCGTCAAGTTTGTGGCCTACATGGGCGGCGAGACCACGTGTACTATCGCCCGCGACTTCCACTGTCACGTGTTTGAGGCCAGAAGCGACTACGAATCGCGCACTATTCTCTGCAGCATTGCGCAAGGCTTCGAGCGCACACATTGGGCCCTGTGACCAGCTGCCTGCTATCGGATCATTTTACTCTCTTTTGAAATTCAGATTTTTTTATTTAGAGACTACTAGCAGTAATCTAAGAGACATTTTTTCTAGTCTTGTTTTTTTCTAATTTCTAAAAATGTTTTATTATTTTTTGTTCATTCCTTTGCATTAATAAGATTGCAGTCAATGAATAAGTTTCCTTTGAAATAGCTATGTTTTAGTGCCAGCAAATATTCCTTGCTGTCCTGTGTCAAACGGTATCAGCAGCAGTCAGTGTATTGGCCTTTCCTAAACTTCAGTTAGAATTTTTTGTTTGTTTGTTTATTCTGTTTATAATTTATTCTGTTTGTTTTCTTACACTGTCATTCCTCAATAATATTGTAATATATAGATAATTTCCTTTTTGTAAACTGTCAAATGACTTATTATATTTGAGAACAAAGTATGTAAAAGTATAATAAGAGCAGGCTTCCATATTTTAATATCGCATCGTTCATTATCATCAAATTGCATTCCTATCATCAGCTACCTGAAGCTTGTAAAACAGTAGACTACCATTACAGCTTGGTGTCTTATTATCAATTTTATGTGGCGAAAAATGCCCAATATACTACTGTTTTAGTTGAAAATTATTATACGTAAATTGTCAACTGTAGATGTTGAATCGTGTTAATTCTTTTGCTACGAGCTTATTTCAGCACGGCAAATCGATTATGTACCGAAAGACTTATAATAATCAGCCAAATGAGAGTTTAATGATAAATAAAATTAATCTACCAGAATAACGATAAGAATCTACCAGAATAACCATAAGAATCTACCAGAATAACCATAAGAATCTACCAGAATAACGATAAGAATCTACCAGAATAACCATAAGAATCTACCAGAATAACCATAAGAATCTACCAGAATAACGATAAGAATCTACCAGAATAACGATAAGAATCTACCAGAATAACCATAAGAATCTACCAGAATAACCATAAGAATCTATAAGAAAAACGGTGAGAATCTACCAGAGTAACTAACAAAATCTACCAGAAAAAAAACGATGAAAATCTACCTGAGAATCTACCACTATAATGAAGAGAATCTAACAGAATAACCATCAGAATCTACCACTATAATGAAGAGAATCTAACAGAATAACGATCAGAATCTACCACTATAATGAAGAGAATCTAACAGAATAACCATCAGAATCTACCACTATAATGAAGAGAATCTAACAGAATAACCATCAGAATCTACCACTATAATGAAGAGAATCTAACAGAGTAACGATCAGAATCTACCACTATAATGAAGAGAATCTAACAGAATAACCATCAGAATCTACCACTATAATGAAGAGAATCTAACAGAATAACCATCAGAATCTACCACTATAATGAAGAGAATCTAACAGAATAACCATCAGAATCTACCACTATAATGAAGAGAATCTAACAGAATAACGATCAGAATCTACCACAATAATGATGAGAATCTAACAGAATAACGATCAGAATCTACCACAATAATGATGAGAATCTAACAGAGTAACGATCAGAATCTACCACAATAATGATGCAAATTCAGCAAATAACTGAAAAGATGCATCAGAACAATGTCCTGTAAAGTGACTTTATTCTGCCAAGCGTTAAACCCAATATATATATATATATTGCTGTTCGTTTCGTACATAAGTGTAAATGTTTTCAAGTCCAAAAGAATGTAGGCATCGAATCACAAGATCGTCACAGTCAAATAACTCAATAGCTTTAGTTTATAGCTTAGTGATCGTAAGAAAATCGAAAAGATCAAAACGAAAGTACGCGCGTCGTTTAAACGTCACACTCGACGCTTCCGTTTTTAGCAGCCATCTTAGACTGTACGTCTTTGAAGAAACGATTGCAGAATTCATATTACAGTATCATTTACGTATATAAAAGATAGGCTTTTAGAGTAGCTTGCCTTCATGGGAAATGCATTATTATCAGTGTCCATGCAGTTGCCATCTGCATCTTAGTTATTATTGCAAACGTCATCAAAGTCGCTGGGCACGCTGCCATAGCTAGACGCCTCCGAGCTGTTCGAGCTGTGCACATTGCCAGAAGATTTCTCCGGCTCCAAGAATTTGCTCAAGCTCAGTCGGGTCTTGCGCAACTTCTTCGCCTGAGAGATTCGAGCCAACCTGTGCGGTGGAAACGGCTTTTCATTCGACTGAGCTGCTTCCTCATCCCTCTGATTGTCAACGGCAGTCGATAGGACGTCCGTCTCGTTGCCGCCTCCGACTGCGCCTAGAAGAGACGAGTGTTCATCGTAGGTGAACACTGGCGAGTGTTCGCTGTTCCGCTGTTCCACTGGCTGCTGCTGCTGCTCATGTTTCTTATCATCCACCTTCGCCTCATCATTAACATCTGGCTTCGACTGTTTATTCTTCTCCCGCTTCTCACTTTGTTCCTTCTGATTTTGCTGCTCATTTCCTAGGTTGACCATGACTAAAACTTTGATATAACAGTGTGCGGGTCGGGTAAAAAATTAGCTTCAAAATAATCTTCGTCTACTTTCACCTTGAAACTATATATTTAAATAGACTTCAACATTTATCGTCGTGACTTGCAGTGCAGCAATATTCTGCTGCGAATTTTACCATAGAATGGAACTTTCGTTGAAAAGACGTAGACTATTATTTTTTATGTGGACAAATAATGCAGATTGAAATATAATTTTCTAAACATTTTAATGTTTGGGCACATTAAACAGCCAGTGCCAGTGCAAGCAAAGATTGCTCAAGCTGTCTTAGAGAATCAACAATTCAGCGTAACGCGAGGGTCTAAGGGTAGCGGTGTGGGGGCGCAGCCCCTATGGAAGACGACTACCCTTTTATTGAAGTCTTTAAATACTAGCTAAGCTGCAATATATAACTCATAGTTAATCCGGTGGAACAAAGTAGTGTAGGGTCCACACTTTCATAGTCAAATACAGCGACTCCCGTACCTAGCTCGAATATACTGCTATATATACCACTCCGCTTTTTAGAAATAAATCAATCATTCAATTCATTTATCAATTTAGCATAAGCACAAGTAGCTAGACGTTGTGTACCCGAATTTATTTGCTTATATACCTTTTCTGATTATATAATTATTGGTTTTCAGTATTTATTCGAAGCTGAATTCGACAATGAAAACATAATACTAGCAAGTAGCGATAGTTTTGTGATTGAAACTGATTAAATATAAAATTTAATTAAATACTAAAGAAAGAAAGGCAAAAATCAAAATATTCACAATTCAATAGCATAACAGTGCGTTGAGTGTCTTTATAAAATTTAGTTAACTACTTGTACATTTTAAATTTGAAAAGTGGTGGACTAAGCATGTTGCTAAAAATAGAATCAAATTATTCATTTACTCACGATACCAGCCAATAGGAACCGTTGAATGTAATGTCCAAATTCTAAAAATAGATCATCATAGATTGATAAACAGGCAAATCAAATCCAATTGGTTAAAATTGTACACAGGACGCGAGTGTACTTTAAACACAAAGCACATTTATTAGTAATGAAAAATATTATGTACAGACATCGATAAAAAACGAATGAAATTCCAAAGTGCTTCCGTAATAAATGTAATAAATGTATATTAAAGGAGCAGTTGTTTTGTTAATAGACAAACAATGAATGCAGATAATAGGTTAGCAGAAAAAAGCAAGCATATCAAATATAAAAGTACTTCCTAAAGTAACAGGATACAGAACTATGCGAATTACGAGCGTGCAGTGTACAATTATTATTCAGTCCATGGACTGGGCTGGCCACATCACCCAAAAAAATTTCTACCCCAGCTGATGCTGGTACCCGATTTTCACAGAAGTACAAATGAAACCTTCTTAAGTTTTTATAATAATAAATCAAGTAATTATTGTTTCTTAGCGACCTTTGAAGCTTTTCTTAAAACTCTTACGCAGCTGGCGAAGGGTGTGAATGAGTGAACAGGCCAGCACAATGCACAGCAGGAGGACAACAGCCATGCCAAGGGCGCACAGGGCCACAGCCAGTAGGTTGAGGTACAACTGCTGGGCCATGCGCACGGAGCAGCCCTGATGAAAGATGTTCGACGGATGCGAGTCTCGCGAGCAGCCGGGAGCATCGCTGCGGCAGCAGGAAGTCGGCGTGTACTCAGTCGTGGTGGCCCGACTGTTGTTCCAATAGTATGGCGACTCGCGCCAGTCGCGCCAGGACACGCTGCCGCAACATTTCAGCTCCGAATGAAGCCGGTCAACAGCTTTTGTCACGTCCGGGTCAGAGCGGTAGCGTTCGACCAGGGACTGCTTCACGGTTTGCTGCAGGCGACTCTGGGAGCGACAGGGTGCCTTGCACCGCTCAGCCTACTGTCTTTTATCCGAACAACAATCACAGTCTCTCTCTTCCCGTCTCACAGACTCTTCCCATCTCACAGACTCTCTTCCCATGTCACAGACTCTCTTCCGATCTCATAGTCTCGCTTCCCATCTCACAGCCTCTCTTCCTATCTCACAGTCTCTCTTTCCATCTCACAGCCTCTCTTCCCATCTCACAGCCTCTCTTCCCATCTCACAGTCTCTCTTTCCATCTCACAGCCTCTCTTCCCATCTCACAGCCTCTCTTCCCATCTCATAGTCTCGCTTCCCATCTCACAGCCTCTCTTCCCATGTCACAGACTCTCTTCCTATCTCACAGTCTCTCTCTTCCCGTCTCACAGTTTCTCTTTCCATCTCACAGACTCTCTTCCCATCTCACAGCCTCTCTTCCCATGTCACAGACTCTCTTCCTATCTCACAGACTCTCTTCCTATCTCACAGACTCTCTTCCTATCTCACAGACTCTCTTCCTATCTCACAGACTCTCTTCCCATCTCACAGACTCTCTTCCTATCTCACAGACTATCTTCCCATCTCACAGTCTCTCTTCCCATCTCACAGACTCTCTTCCTATCTCACAGACTCTCTTCCTATCTCACAGACTCTCTTCCCATCTCACAGACTCTCTTCCCATCTCACAGACTCTCTTCCCATCTCACAGCCTCTCTTTCCATCTCACAGCCTCTCTTCCCATGTCACAGCCTCTCTTCCCATCTCATAGTCTCGCTTCCAATCTCACAGCCTCTCTTCCTATCTCACAGTCTCTCTTCCCATCTCACAGCCTCTCTTCCCATCTCATAGTCTCGCTTCCAATCTCACAGCCTCTCTTCCCATCTCATAGTCTCGCTTCCAAACTCACAGCCTCTCTTCCTATCTCACAGACTCTCTTCCCATCTCACAGCCTCTCTTCCCATCTCATAGTCTCGCTTCCAATCTCACATCCTCTCTTCCTATCTCACAGTCTCTCTTCCTATCTCATAGTCTCGCTTAGTATTTCACAGTCTATTTTTTTACACACTTTTTCATATCATACAGTCTTTTCTTCTATCTTTTAAGACACTATTTTCCTATCTCACAATGTCTCTTCTCCCACAATGTCTCTTCTCTTCCCACCCTAACAGCCCGTGAACAATGGCTGTCTCGCTCACCTGCAGAGAGCTGGCGAACACGAATCCGATGGCGCAAACAGCGCACTCTACTATAAGTAGTGCGATTAGGAAGCCAGAGTAGACCCAGAGCAGGCGCACACGATTCAGAAAGATGCCAACAAAGCCGAGTACAGCGAAGGCAAAAATGAGGCCGCCGCAGACAGTGAGTAGGAAGTGACTGAGATAAAACACTTCGCCAGTTAGCACTGAGATGTAGTTCTGTCTAGACACCAGCAGCCATATGCCAAGAATGCACACGGCTAGGCCGCATAGAGCAACTAGCAGATTGAAGAATATTAGCACGGCTTTGATGCACTCCTTGGAGCAACAGTAGCGCTGTTGGTCGTCGCGTATGTCCTGGTACTTGTTGTTCATTATTCTATTTGCCGACTGGGCAATGGTCTAGCTGAAAAAAACAATAGGGCTAACGCTAGAAAGTTTTGCAGGATATCATTAAGATAAGATTGAAGGGCCGAGAGATAAGTGAGAGAGGAGAAATTAATGGGACTGAGACAAGATGTAGGGAGTTATTGAAGTGACTGTGACCAGATGTAGGGAGTTATTGAAGGGACTGAGACAAGATGTAGGGAGTTATTGAAGTGACTGTGACCAGATGTAGGGAGTTATTGAAGTGACTGTGACCAGATGTAGGGAGTTATTGAAGTGACTGTGACCAGATGTAGGGAGTTATTGAAGAGACTGTGACCAGATGTAGGGAGTTATTGAAGTGACTGTGACCAGATGTAGGGAGTTATTGAAGTGACTGTGACCAGATGTAGGGAGTTATTGAAGTGACTGTGACCAGATGTAGGGAGTTATTGAAGGGACTGTGACCAGATGTAGGGAGTTATTGAAGGGACTGTGACCAGATGTAGGGAGTTATTGAAGTGACTGAGACCAGATTTATGGAGGTATTGAAGGGACTGTGAACAGAAAATTATTATATTAATAATATTCTTCAGTGAACAAGAAAAACAGTAGGTGACTGATTACTAACTGAATAAGTCAACAGCTAAAGCTATCAATACAGATATTTTGAAATTATTGAATTCAAGTAAATTTCTAAATCCGACACTGGATTACTGCTGTCAAGCAATGAAAAGAAAAAACGAGAGACAGAAAAGTATTGCAGATTAAGAAATAAATACTTAATATTCTATTTGATGGCAAATACGTGAAAGATGATATGCTACTTGTTTCTGTACGTGCGGAATTCACAAATTACACAGAGACAATTTGCGATTCAATTAGCAGGAAAATGAAAACCTAATTCAGGTAGATAAAATATAGACGTCGTTTTAATATTACAGTAGAATAAAGTGATCATTAGCCCACGTTGAATGATGTAATTTAGCAAAAATTAGCATTTAAGGAATGATTTATTGCCTTAATAAATTATTCGTGACTTTGTCTTAACGTTTGTAAAGTTTGCTAACACCTGCAGTTAAATCAGCATAATTTGAGCAATTAGTCTGAGATGAGACTTGAAATAGGTTTCTTATCAGAGTAGTTATAGACAGTCTCAGGTGCTATTCATTCCGAAATAGATCACAATGATAATATAATTTTACTTCTTGTAATTAGTCTTATCTTAAGTTAAGTTTTTTATGAAAGTGAAAGTGAATGAAAGTTAGAAATAAAAATTCGATCAAAAACCGATGATTACAATAAAGAACTAAATAGAGAGACAAGCAGACAAAATAATCTGCTCAAGCAGGTAAGAATTTCATCAGGTCACAGATAGCACAGGGAACTAGTTTTCCTTTACTATTGTCAATAAAAACGTAAAAATATAAATATAAGTGGTGCCTCTCGGAAAAGCAGTATATTCCTTCCATCAAGCTAAATAAAAGAAAAAACACAAAAAATCATTTTCGCAGCAGTTTTTCAGTAAGCAAATTTATGATAGTAAATTACGATGCGATTTTTTATACTGAGAAGTTTCAGAAAATTTGGCTAACTAATTGCACATTAAAGTATTTTCAAATAGAAAGAAACCTACTAAAAAGCAGCAGCAGAAACCCACTGACCAATAAGAAAACAATGATCGCTGCCTCAGGCAAAATGACTAACTTCAAATATGTAAATATGCGCTAGAAGCATGCAGGCAAATATTTAAAAAGCTTATTGTACCTAAAACTAATCAGTACGATAGTAGTATCACCAATCACAAAAAGTTACAATAGCTAAACATTTGCTTTTATCATTTCACGGGAAGATATCAATTGGCCAGCAATAGCTTTCACTTAAAAAGAAATAAGAAAGTTACGCTAGTTTCAAAATGCAAATAACACAGTCCGTATTAGCCACCTTGATTTCACCAATGGCCGCTCTCTCATAGTGAAGACACTTCGCTAGTAGGGGCCACGTGCTCGATGGCTGGCGGAATCGATAGGCCGGGCCGCGACTTGCCATCGCTCAGGCCGTCAAACGCTTTATACGTGTAATTTATGAAGGCCAGATCCTTCTTGTAGCGCTCCTTGTCCTTGTCTCGATTGCTGGCTGCAATGGCCCACGATGGAAACTTAACAATAATAGCAACTTATACTGATTAAGCTATTACTAAAAGTGCATCGATTTGTCCAAACCGCTCAACCCACTCAAATCATTTAGCAGTCAAACCTGGCATCCCAAAACTCTGCTTCACCAACCCCAACCCAAAACTCTGTCCTGCTAGCCCCTACTCAAAACTCTGTCTCACCAACCCCCACCCAAAACTCTGTCCTGCTAGCCCCTACCCAAAACTCTGTCCCACCAACCCCCACCCAAAACTCTGTCCTGCTAGCCCCTACTTAAAACTCTGTTTCACCAACCCCCACCCAAAACTCTGTCCTGCTAGCCCCTACTCAAAACTCTGTTTCACCAACCCCCACCCAAAACTCTGTCCTGCTAGCCCCTACTTAAAACTCTGTCCCACCAACCCCCACCCAAAACTCTGTCCTGCTAGCCCCTACCCAAAACTCTGTCTCACCAACCCCCACCCAAAACTCTGTCCTGCTAGCCCCTACCCAAAACTCTGTCCCACCAACCCCCACCCAAAACTCTGTCCTGCTAGCCCCTACTTAAAACTCTGTTTCACCAACCCCCACCCAAAACTCTGTCCTGCTAGCCCCTACTCAAAACTCTGTTTCACCAACCCCCACCCAAAACTCTGTCCTGCTAGCCCCTACTTAAAACTCTGTCCCACCAACCCCTACCCAAAACTCTGTCCCGCTAGCCCACACCCAAAACTCTGTTCCACAAACCCAAAACTGTCCTGCCAGCCCCTACCAAAAACTCTGCTTCACGAACCCCCAGCCAAAACTCTGTCCTGCTAGCCCCTACCCAAAACTCTGCTTCACCAACCCCCAGCCAAAACTCTGTCCTGCTAGCCCCTACCCAAAACTCTGCTTCACCAACCCCCACCCAAAACTCTGCTTCACCAACCCCCACCCAAAACTCTGCCCCGCTAACCCTCACCCGAAACTCTGCATCGCTAACCCCACCCAAAAATTTACAAACAGAAGTCACATTTATCCAGACTGTCTAGACTTACGCCAAGTCAAGTCGGCATCGGGGAACTCATCAAAATTAGAAGTATCATCAATGGATCGCACATTGATCTGAATCGCAGCCGGTCGTTCGCGAATGTGATCCCAGTCGACACCACCAAAGAATGGCTGGTCTTTAATGCTGGCCACATCGGACAGGCGCTGCTCCTGATCGCAACATAGCCGCGTAATTAGATCGCGAGCTTTTTTAGAAATCGGAGTCTCAGGCGGGAATGCTAGAGTCTCGCGCCAGGCCATAACCTTGCGATAAGTCTCTTGGGGACTATTGGAACAGAATGGAGGAAAGCCGACCATCATTTCGTACATAATTACTCCGAGCGACCAGAAGTCAACATTGCTGCTGTAGCCTTTTTGAAGAAACACTTCTGAAAATGGGATGGAAGGCTGGTACCAATTTTAAAGCTGGATAAACAGAAGCTGAGATTCGAACTCCCGACCTCTCTAATCTAATCTGCCTAACCTTTTTAAGAATAAATGACTCAAACATGAGACATCTCAAAGATAAAAGCAAAAGCCTAGACTAACCCGGAGCAATGTAGTCAGGCGTGCCCACAGTTGAGTAGGCCAGCTGGCGTCGCTTAGACTTCCAGCTCTCAGCCTTGCGCCTGCTATCCATGGCGTTCCAGCTGAAGTCCGACGGTTCGGCAAGCGACAAATTTTTATAGAAATCTGTTCTGTGAGACTTTTTTAGGCCTGTGCAGAGACCGAAATCCGATAGTTTCAGATGACCACGATGATCCAGAAGCAAGTTGTCAGGCTGAAAGCCAGTGGATACTTAAAAGAGTCAATCATCATTTATACAAAAAATCTGCGCACCAGTACCCGACCGTAATTTAAATATCTACTCTCTGCCCCGCCACTCACCAACCCCAAACCCTAGATAGTGTACTCTCTGCCCCGCCACTCACCAAACATAAACCCTAGATAGTGTACTCTCTGCCCCGCCACTCACCAACCCCAAACCCTAGATAGTGTACTCTCTGCCCCGCCACTCACCAACCCCAAACCCTAGATAGTGTACTCTCTGCCCCGCCACTCACCAAACATAAACCCTAGATAGTGTACTCTCTGCCCCGCCACTCATCAACCCCAAACCCTAGAAAATGTACTCTTCCCCGCCACTCATCAACCTAAACCCTAGAATATGTACTCTGCCCCGCCACTCACCAACCATAAACCCTAGATAGTGCACTCTCGGCCCAGCCACTCATCAACCCCAAACCCTAGACTCAACAATCCCAAACAAAGAAGTTTGCCAGCTCACCTTCACATCCCGATGGATAAAACCAAGGCTGTGAATGGAATTTAATGCCAGTAAAGTTTCGGCGACATAAAACTGAGCCTCGTCCTCAGTTAATGTATCCCGCTTAATTAGCAATGTCATCATATCGCCGCCCTGTAGAAATTCCATCACCAGATACAAATTGGCTCCGTCTTGAAAGGAATAGAACATCTTCACTACCCAAACATTGTCAGCTTTCACTAGAATGTCGCGCTCAGCTCTGGCGTGAGCAATCTGATCCTTTTGCAGCATGTCAATCTTCTTCAGAATTTTCATGGCGTAGATGTGTCCTGTATCTCGTTTCTGTACTAGTCTAACTTCACCGAATGCGCCTTTGCCTATCACTTTCAATGGATCAAAGTCGTCAACAGTTAGGCGAGCGCGTTTTAAGCGGAGGAACTCCGTCTCCTTCAGTGCGTGCTGAATGCGCCGCTCAAGCTTCTGAGGGAATGAGAAGCGGCTGGTTTTTGGATTCAAAGTGAAAATATTACGGCTCTTAGGGAAGCGATACGGTGGTGAGTTGCAGAGCGGTTAACGCGTCTGCCTCTTGCACCAAGGTCCCTGAGCTCGATTCCGCGGCGAGACCACATTTATTTGGGACGCAGCCGCGGCGAGAGGGCTTGATGGCTTGTCGTGCAATTTAAGCCTTTAAGGGCCAACCTCCAAGGCACAGTGAAAGTGTAAACTGCCTGACGAGAGAAAGTCAGGGCAGATGTACACACCTATACGTGTGTGCCTGCGTACAAAGTATCTGTGTGTATGTGTGTGCTCAGGAGTCAGAATTGGCGGATTGCTTCATCGCTGGCTGCGGGTCTACTGTGACCAAATGATGTGCCATTACCCGCAGCCTCCTGCAATTAATAATATTATTTCTATGGGACGGCTCTTAAGGGTTAATGCGGTTATTAGGGAACTGCGACAATTCTTAGAGGACTAGGACGATTCTTAGATGAGAGAGAAGATTCTCAGAGGATTGGGAAGATTCTTAGAGAACTAGGCTGATTCTTAGACGTATGGGAAGATTCTTAGATGAGAGGGAAGATTCTTAGGGAGTGGGACGATTCTTAGCGGAGTGGGACGATTCTTAGGGAGTGGGACGATTCTTAGGGAGTGGGACGATTCTTAGAGGAGTGGGACGATCCAAAGAAACATGAGGCTATTCTCAGAGGGATGATAATATTCTAGAGGAGTTAGGACGATTCCATAGTGAATGGGATAATTATCAAAGCAAAGGATAAGGTGATAACAAGGCACATTCTTAAAATTGTCGTCAGACGACACATGACGCCATATTTCCCCAACTCACTTGATCCTCATTTAAGCCTTCCTCTTCCATTGTCTGTTCTAAGAGACGAAATCTAAAAAAATCCGGAAATATATTGTTTAAAAAACTGCCTTCATTCAAGTAACGAATAGACAAACGAACTGACCTGTTTTCCCTTTCGTGAAACTGCGCAGACAGGTTATGATAGTAGGATTCCAGAGACACTTTAGCAATCTTCACTTTGTCTAAAGTGTGCGAGCTGATATTTGTGGCCTCACTTAGAGCGGACATTGTTCTGCTGCAATAGGATAGGGGAGAAGAAAACGCATCATAAGATTTACTGAAAACGGCTTGGTTTGAGTGTCTGCTATTGAATTTAATCGATGAGTCAATGGACGACCCACTACCGTGACATAAAACTATAGCTAAAATGTAATAGAGAAAAAAGCCGACACGAAACAGAAGGGTCAAACATCCGACCGCCAATCTATACAATAGGTACCGCGGCGTAGAGAAATTGGACAGAAAGAGAGAGAGGGATGGCAATGAGGAGCCGGTTGCTAATGACAACACTGAGGTTGTTGTATAGGTTGGCTAAGGATGGGTAGGTGGCTGAGTTTCAATGCATAATACAACAGTGGTCCCCGCCAGAGGATGCTGGTTTTTTTACTCCTAATGCATTTTCTTTATTCTAGTCTGTCTGACTGCCTTTCCTTCTGTTCCCATCAGCTGTCAGGGACGAATGGATGCGATAGAGGGAGGCCGCACTTAACTAGCGAGATACTCAAAATGAAAGCATCTATGTAATTTTTACCTATACTAACCTGGGGAGGGAGAGAAGCTAGGGATTTTCAGGGGATAACGACTATAGGGAGGATGAGAATATGGGGAGATGGGAGTATGCTACTCAAATTCTAGTAACCAGGGGCAACGGGGACGCTATGGAGTGGGGCTGCTTTAGTTTTAACTAGCTAGTCTTATCACACTCCCTAATGCTCCTCCGTCTAGCCCCCACGCGGGTTGCCAACCATTGTCATGGAAACCACAGCAAACCAGCCCCAGTCCCCAGGGTACCAACGTGGCCTATATTAGCAAGATCTGTGGGGGCCCGCCGCTCTCCTCTCATTCATTGCATCTTGCGACTCTTCGCTTCCGTTGAGCGATTCAATCGGCAAACTAAGCCAGCCGCTTCTGTCTACCCGGATTCTCCGAAAGCTACCTACAAAAGCCTTTAACAATGGTGAGTCTCATTCAATTTCTCGCTAAAGTCTTAAGACAAGCTTCTTCCTGAACGATGCTCACTATTTCCTCCTCTGTAGCGCGAGTGCATCTCAGTCCACGTTGGTCAGGCTGGCGTTCAGATCGGCAACGCCTGCTGGGAGCTGTACTGCCTGGAGCACGGCATCCAGCCAGACGGCCAGATGCCCTCCGACAAGACTATCGGTGGTGGAGACGACTCCTTTAACACCTTCTTCTCCGAGACTGGCGCAGGCAAGCACGTGCCGCGCGCTGTATTTATCGACCTGGAGCCCACCGTGATCGATGAGGTCCGCACCGGCACCTACCGCCAGCTGTTCCACCCGGAGCAGCTCGTCACCGGCAAGGAGGACGCCGCCAACAACTATGCCCGCGGCCACTACACCATCGGCAAGGAGATCGTCGACCTGGTCCTGGACCGCATCCGCAAGCTGGCCGACCAGTGCACCGGCCTGCAGGGCTTCCTGATCTTCCACTCCTTCGGAGGTGGCACAGGCTCCGGATTCACCTCGCTGCTGATGGAGCGCCTGTCCGTGGACTACGGCAAGAAGTCCAAGCTGGAGTTCGCCGTCTACCCGGCCCCGCAGGTGGCCACGGCCGTCGTAGAGCCCTACAACTCCATTCTGACCACCCATACCACGCTGGAGCACTCGGACTGCGCCTTTATGGTTGACAACGAGGCCATCTACGACATCTGCCGCCGCAACCTGGACATCGAGCGGCCGACCTACACCAACCTGAACCGTCTGGTTGGCCAGATCGTGTCCTCCATCACCGCCTCCCTGCGCTTCGACGGCGCCCTGAACGTCGACCTGACTGAGTTCCAGACCAACCTGGTGCCCTACCCGCGTATCCACTTCCCTCTGGCCACCTACGCCCCGGTCATCTCGGCCGAGAAGGCCTACCACGAGCAGCTGACCGTGGCCGAAATCACCAACGCCACCTTCGAGCCGGCCAACCAGATGGTGAAGTGCGACCCGCGCCACGGCAAGTACATGGCCTGCTGCATGTTGTACCGCGGCGACGTCGTGCCAAAGGACGTCAACGCCGCCATCGCCACCATCAAGACCAAGCGGACCATCCAGTTCGTCGACTGGTGCCCCACCGGCTTCAAGGTCGGCATCAACTACCAGCCGCCAACCGTCGTGCCCGGAGGTGACCTGGCCAAGGTTCAACGCGCCGTCTGCATGCTGAGCAACACCACCGCCATCGCCGAGGCCTGGGCTCGCCTGGACCACAAGTTCGACCTGATGTACGCCAAGCGCGCCTTCGTGCACTGGTACGTCGGCGAGGGCATGGAGGAGGGCGAGTTCAGCGAGGCCCGCGAGGATCTGGCCGCGTTGGAGAAGGACTACGAAGAGGTCGGCGTCGACTCCGTGGAGGGCGAAGGCGAGGGCGAGGAAGGCGAGGAGTACTGAGCGGCGGAAGTCACCAGTGACTAACTGACAAGGCATCTTAGATGCTGAATGCACACGGACTTCTAACTAAGAAAGCCTCACACTTGAAAATTATCACTGGTTAAAAAACCGCCAAAAGTAAATCTGTCGCTTTCTTCTTACTATGGAAACACTTGAAGGAAAAAGCAACTAGCGATATAAAACTCCCCGAAAGTTTAAATTACCAACTCACAAATATCTTTCACTTTTACATATCAAAGTGTACCTTGGCTTAAAATTATTGGCTTAAATTTCTGAAACCGCTCAAAATATCTAAAAAGCCTATATTGCTGTTATTATTAAAAATAAATAACTAACACGCAACAATCTACCTGGTAGAAATAAAATAAAAAGAAAACATAGTTCACCACAGAAAACAAAACAATACTTTATTAAGTCTTTATTTCATTTTTTTCTTGGTCTTCTTGGCTTCCGTTTACACATCGATTAACGAATTATTAATCTATAGGAGAACATCAACGACGCTATGTAATGGAAGCTTTATTGGAAGAGTACAAGTAGGGTAGGGTACAAGTATGCCTATTGTAAAAATCGGTGTTAAAATTCGAAATGGATAGAAACATTTTAATGAAAACTGAATAACTAAAAGCAGCGCCCTATTTTTAGATTTACTTTTTAGGGATACAAAAATTTTCTGTGTAGACTAGAGACTAAAATTGTTTAATAAAGTCTACATCAGGCGAAGGAGTAATTTTATCGAGTGCACAATGGAGGAAGGAATGATTTTATTTATTGTACATTAGGGGAAGGAATGATTTTATCGAGTGTACAATGGGGGAAGGAATGATTTTATTTATTGTACACTAGGGTAAGTAATGATTTTATCGAGTGTACAATGGGGGAAGGAATGATTTTATCGAGTGTACACTAGGGTAAGGAATGATTTTATCGAGTGTACAATGGGGGAAGGAATGATTTTATTTATTGTACATTAAGGTAAGGAATGATTTTATCGAGTGTACAATGGGGGAAGGAATGATTTTATTTATTGTACATTAGGGGAAGGAATGATTTTATCGAGTGTACACTAGGGGAAGGAATGATATTGTTCAGCGAACGTTTAGGGAAGGAATGGCTTAATTTAGTGCACACTAGGAGATGGAAATGCTTGAACGCTTGAAATACACTGGTGCTAGAAATGTTTTAACATGTTTAAAATTGGGCTAGATGTTGTTTGATCTGTTTGAATAAACACAAAAAGCCAATTTAAATATACAAACTTGTTTTATTTGGCTAAAGTTTTCTAGATGCGGTTGTTAATGACTTCTGTTAAAGTAGAAAAAAAACTGAAAAAGTACTTAATTTGAGTATGAATAACTAATGAAAGTAATGAACAGAGGCAAGAATTACACGAGCACGCAAGTATCCGTTTGTTTGCTTTACAAATCGCCTTTGAATCGATTGATACGAAAGGATGCATAACTTAAAAAAACTGCAAATCATACTAGAACAATTAGTACGAAGACTAAAACTAGCAAAAAACATTGCTAAAGCAGTGCTGAGAGGAAAGTGACTCTTTTTGAGATAATGTAGATGGTTTCTTTCTAGAAAAAGATTTTTTAACCAATAAACACAGCCAAAGTAATGAATTGTACAATAGGATCTCAATATTTCACTCGTTACCTGGATACAATTATCATATATATTTAAAACGAATCCTAGTCTTCTTCGATAAGAAACTCAACTGCTAACAAACCCTTTACTGCGCCGGTCAAAATAAGCTAATATACTAATACTTTTAGTAATACCAATAGTATTAGTAAGGCCAATAGACGAGGTTGAAGTTAGCTAATTATTCGTACTTAAGTTTTCAATATAAAAAAACTTATGGAAGCAATTATCCAAAAAGGAAAGAAAAACTACAAAATAAAATATTAATGGCAAGGCAACTAAAGTAAAATTTATTTTGGCAGTCTTGAAGAAACATAACAAAAAAGTAATAAAAACAAAGTCGGCTTTTACTCCAACCTTCTACTGACATGAGTAGGCTGTCACGAAAACGATTAATAAAAATGTGGCAAACAATTTTAGAGTTTTCTGAAGTAAATCATGTCTTGTAAAACAAAAATCTAATGGATTTTTAAGCGGAAGACAGTGTTCAATGAAAAATGGCCTTGAATGCAAAAATGTTTTTGTTTTTCATCAATGAGCGTTTACGTTGCTAAATACTTTGATCAAAAACGACATAGCATAGCAAAAAAGCCATTTAAAAGAGGAAACAGTCACACTTTACAAAAAGGGAACAACTTGATTATACGAGTATAACTAGATAGTTTCAATGAGATGCAGAAAAGTTTTTAATAAGAACGTTTTCAGCAAAGAACGTGGAAGTCAATGATGTATATGGTCAAATCAAATTTACCATAATTAGAGAATTAGAGCTGAGATAATGATATCGCTAAAAAGGAATTAATTTTAATTAAATAATAAAATAACCATTATCTTATAACAAAGTGAAGTCGTGGGTCGACTAAATTCTAAGAAATAAAGTAATATTTTTATTAAACATTAATACCCCAGAATCATAAGAAACATGGATGCCTTATGATTCTAAGAAACCCTGGATCTTATATGATTCTAAGAAACCCTGGATCTTATATGATTCTAAGAAACCCTGGATCTTATATGATTCTAAGAAACCCTGGATCTTATATGATTCTAAGAAACCCTGGATCTTATATGATTCTAAGAAACACTGCATCTTATATGATTCTAAGAAACCCTGGATCTTATATGATTCTAAGAAACCCTGGATCTTATATGATTCTAAGAAACCCTGGATCTTATATGATTTTAAGAAACCCTGGATCTTATATGATTTTAAGAAACCCTGGATCTTATATGATTCTAAGAAACCCTGGATCTTATATGATTTTAAGAAACCCTGGATCTTATATGATTTTAAGAAACCCTGGATCTTATATGATTCTAAGAAACCCTGGATCTTATATGATTCTAAGAAACCCTGGATCTTATATGATTCTAAGAAACCCTGGATCTTATATGATTCTAAGAAACCCTGGATCTTATATGATTCTAAGAAACCGGACGCCTCTGACTTCTAAAAAAACACCGTTGCCCACGAATTTGAAGAAACACAGACTCCTTGGGATTTTAATAAGAAACCTTAATGCCTCGCGAAGACAAATAGAATTCTTAGAAACTATAAGACAAGATGAAACAGTAAGAATTAAGTGGCATGGAAATTTGATCATAATCAATGAACAATCATAGAAATTGCCTACTCAAAAACTCGAAATAATAAACAGTATTGAGAGGAAAAACAGCAAACCATCGAATTGATAGACAAAAAATGTGCAGATAATCAGCATCTTCTAGTATCGGCGCCATCGTTGTTCAAGAATTTGTGGCAGCGCAATTCGTGCTTCTTCCGATTGCCAGCCAGCGTGAACTGCTTGGCGCACACTCGACAAGGATATTCGCGCACGCCCCGGTGCGTAATGAGGTGCTGATTGAGATTGTTCGACTGGTTGAAACTTTTGCCGCACTCCGTACAGCTAAACGGCTTCTCGCCAGTGTGAATAAGCCGGTGCCGGATTAGGTGAGTCTTCTGGACGAAGCCTTTGCCGCAGTCGGTGCAGCTGAATGGACGATCTAGCTGGTGGACTCGCTCGTGCTGCCGGAGGGCGGCTTGGTACCTTGGGAGCCACATTTGTGCATATTGATAATTACTTGTAGGTGCTATAAACCAGCCATGAGACGATTCAACTTATACCCTTGACACACGCAGGGTGTGTAAATCTGCCGATTTTCTTAATTATTAGACAGCTGTACAGTGTCAATGTACCTTGGGGACGGGCCCTCAAAGGCGTAAATTGCACGACGAGCCTTCAAACTTTCTATGCGACCCTAGAAAATGTGGCCTCGACGCGGATTCGAGCTCAGGACCTAGGTGCGGGAATCGGATGCGTCAATGAGTTCGATTCCGCGGCGAGGCCACATTCATTTGGGGCGCAGACGCAGAGAGAAGGCTTGGAAGTTTGTCGTCCAATTTACGCTTTTGAGGGCCAACCGCCAAGGTACAGTGAGAGTGTACACTGCCTGACGATGAGAAAGTCAGGGCAGATGTACACAGCTGTGTGAGCGTGTGCCTGCGTACGGTACGGTGTGTGATCAGGAGTGAGCGAGATGGGCAGAAGTGTCAAAAACTTTGGAATCAAAGTGTCACGAATTCGGGGATCCAAGTTTGATGAATAATAAAGTCTGAGTTAAAAGTTTAACGAAACTGATCAAAGCAAAACTCACTTGAAACGTTTATCGCAAAAGTTGCAGCGATAGTCGGTACTGTCAGCCTCCTTGACATAGAAGCTTGCACCGGGTGAATCAGCTACGATCGAGTCGCTAGATCTTGACGTACCGGCATCGACGTCTTCTGGGTGAACATCTGGCAGGGCTATGCCTCCAGAGCCAAACACCGGAGTGCTAGACATGGCTGCGGTGGCAGCGGATGCTGCAGCAGCTGCGGCTACTTCAGCCGAGTGTTGTTGCAGAGCAGCAGTAAAAGCCACCATGAACAATTGGTGCTGATTGTGCTTGTACATGTGCCTTTCTAGACTGTGGAGGCTAGTGTTTGGCACTCGGGATGAATTATCAACCACTAGCTCACCATTTAATAGTTCAGAATTCAATGAAGCGAATGTTTCATCATTGTCACATTCGTTGTCATCAGACTGACAAAGATAAGACATTGTGTGCAATATTTCAGAATCTCTGATCAGAAGTTGACACTTAGCATAGCATTTGTTTGGTTATCAACTAATGCTGAAATTTGTTAGTTTTATTATTTATGGGTTCTGTTAGATTTTTGTCCTAGATTATTGCTCATATTTATTGTTTATAACTAAAATAAATAAGTTTATATATTTACTACAGTATGTTTCTGTTGATATTCATTCAACAAATAACACTAATTATCAAAATATTTTTTGCATGACCAATACTTAGAAATTTATTAACTTTTAATATGACTAGTGCTCCTAAATTTTGCCTTGATTTGCATCATTATCAGCACATAACTGTGAAGATAAGGCTTTTCAGAATTTCTGGCATGGCAAACAGTGTGGAGTAGTTAGAATTGTTTTAACAAGCTACCATGTAGCTAAGTTAGCAAACAGTAAAAAGTAGCATTGTTACATGAGCAAACTCTAATATAAATAGGAGTATAGCAGCAATATTAGCTTAGTTGTATATTAGCAAAGAAGTGCAGAGTAAAAAATATAATTTCTGAAAACTATAGTATAGGAAGGCTTTCCAGAACCAGAATTTAGTGTTGGGAGTAGCTATGTAGCATTTAATCAACAAGCACAACATCAGTACCAAAGCAAACTTCAATCGAATTGAGGTGGGATGATGCACCCAACTAGCCAAGGAGGTTTGCAAAGTCACACCACCTTGTTGCACATCCTTGGGCCATTTTATCTTGATCTTGTGTTCAGAATATAAATACATGTGCCAGACTATGGGACAAAGACTATTATTATAGCCAATACAGTCTAGACAGGTTACAACAGTCAAAAGTGTATAAAATTAGGTACTAATAGGCACCTATACTTTGTTCATTTCATTTTTATTATTTGTTAAAAATCCCTATTGGAGCCAATAGGGCTTTTTGCGGACAGCATCTGGCGCGCTTGTGAAAAATTGCCTGTGCGGCTGTGCAGAAAGAAATTCCTGTCCGCGTGGCCACACCTTGTGTGTGTAAAGTTGTCGTAAGTATGTAGATATATAACAAACAGTGTGCCCTTGTGCCCCTACACAAATACATGCTCCGCAGTGCCTGAGTGCGAAAAGACAACCTTAGCTGTTCTAAATATAGAAATACACTATGGAGATAAAAAAGGTCATTTCAGGTATATGCGTCCGTATTTTTGCGAAATCACCACATACCTGTTCTATTTTTAGAATATACTATGGAGATCAAAAAAAGGTTGTTTGACATTTTTTCGTGAAATCAATTACTACATTGAGTCAGACTGAAGATATATAGCAATTGCGGATTTGCTTTGCGCTCTTTTTCTTGAAAACAACCACTCACCTGCGCACCTAGTAGGAGTCTCTGCAGCTTTTTTAAATTCGCTCCATTAGGGTTAAAAATTATAGTCTCTTTCTTTGAACACTCAATCCTTGTAACACTTGACAGTCATTGTCTTTTGCCTTTATTTTATTTGAATAGCCTAGCCAAAATGATTAAATTCAATAGTTCTTAATGCAATAATTAGTCAGCTCCATCATTAACTTTAATAATGCATGTCAAATACACTAAAGCAAATTTCTAAAAAGGCCTTAATGATCATATTTGTGCTCATGCATGTGATGCACATAACTTCTTGATATAGCTCTCAAATTAGGTATCTCATGACTAATTTAGGTATTAGGCATTTATAATACTGTACGCCAATTAAAGTTGCACTTGTCCAGTTGTTACTTGTAGACACTTGCACGCCATTACACTTTTTCAGAGTTTTTGTACGCCAGAAACTGTACGCCAAATTGGCCTAAGCCATGGTGTATGCCGGAGGAATTCCGGCGTACACTACATTTTCGAGACTAAGGCTCATGTCCCACTCCCAAATCCCAAGGAAGTGCAATATTTGTACTTAGATGCTATGAATTTTAGCAAAAAAATAATGATCCTAAATTTTATTGTACTTAAACAAAAAAGAATTTAACAAATGATAATGGACTTAGTGACAAATATTTATTTAGTCTGATACTGTGTGATAGAAAGCTTAGAATTTTTTCCATTACACTATAGATGTAGATAGGATCTAACTAAGTATAGATATACTTAGAATAGTTAAGTCAAAAACTGATGGACTAGTCACTAGATGTACATCACATTATTCACAAACTTCCACTAGGCCTAAACAGGTGAAGGGAAACAAAAAATATATTGCTATGTGAATTTGAACAAACTAATATTTTAATGAACTCTAGCATACAATAATTTTTAAACATTGAATTAAATCTATAAAATATACCCCACGACTACATTTTTATAAAGTCAACGATCTTAGACATTTTTAACAAGATTTCTCTATTTTTATCCCAGTAAAGCAATGAAAGCATGGTAGAAAATAAATAAAAATGCCTACTTTTTTTCATTAATGCCTCATTAAAAATGAGGTTACAAGATGCAGATTGCAGCACTTTACCAACACGTGAAAACTATGCATACTTCAATAATCATAGCAGCAGAACTTTGAATACATTGACATGACCCACATAAATTGCGCATTTCTCAGAAAGACGTATAGGGAAGTTGTTTTGAATTTGCATTCAAAGGAGTAAAACAAATAAAAACGAGAAAATAGTTTCAGTCAATAATTACAAATCGCTCACTTACACTTACAAATTACAGGAAAGCTCAGAATCAAAAAACGATAAATGGAAACTCTTGTTAATTTGGAAACCTAAACTTAAACGGGATACCCCATTTGCTAGCCGGACTCGTTTGTTAGCCGGCGTTTGCTTGCCAGAGGTTTGCTAGCCGACGTTTGGAAGCCGACGTGTGCTAGCCAACGTTTGCTAGCCGATGACAAAGGTTTCTAGCTGCATTAGGCTTATCATTTTCCCGATTCCGTTTTCAGACTCGGTTCGGCACTTTCCATTTTGTTGACTGTTTTTAGAATCGGTTCTAAAACTTTATTTATTCGGATTCTGGAATTCGATTTGAGAAATTTTCTTAATTCGTTGACATTTCTATGGAAACAAGCTAAACACATTTAAAATATTAATAATGGATTCCATTGAACATTTTCATTTCTGAGAGCATTTAACTGTTACAAGTTACAAATATATTCCGTGCTTTTTATTTTCCTACTGATTCTGGTTCTGTAATTGGAATTTATTGGGATTTTAGTACGAATGAGATCATTAATTGTCCACCATACGGTTAGGGTAGGCCTAGGCCTACATTTAAAATTGCCGATGATGATCGGTAAAATTACCACTGGGGCCAACAACTTCCCTTCTTAAAAGAAACTGAGCTGCTATAGCGATCCTATCAAACTTTCCGGCTAGCAAACGTCCAGCTAGCAAAAGTCCGGCTAGCAAATGTCCGGCTAGCAAACGGCATAGACCCGTATAACTATCAAAGAGAGAGAAATTTTTATCCGACAATTTTTTGTTGCACCGGAACAGAGCAGCGCAAGCACCCGAAACTCAAGAACACGGGCCAACTTTTTGTTGCGCATCTTCTGAATCAAGAATCAAGTCGGCTCCCCTTCAGACCATCGAGATATTCAATTATCTCTGGAAGTCAGAAGTCTCGATAATACTAATAGCATGATCTCAACAAAACAAGCAGTGAAAAGAAGAATAAGAAAAGTTTTATAGATAAGACAGCTGCTCGATTTTTGTTGAGTATAACTTTACGCTCGTAGATATCCCTTTTGTAATGAATTTATTATAAAACTTGGCTTCGTTAAAACAACGTAGTCGACGAAATACCAAATAGAATAGTGGATTGAGTTGCGATCAAAGCGCGGTAAAAGGAAAGAACAAAAAAATTAATTTTTAGGATTTGCGACAGCATTTACTGAACTACTTAAAGTTGTAGTGGAACAACTTCCGCCTTCTTAGTGTTTTTACTTATCGTACTTCTTACTTAATTATATTACTTATCCGAGGAACAATGTCCCTGAAATCACTTCTCGTATTACGATACGGAAATTAAAAATGAGGCATGCAACTATTTTTTCATAAACTAAAATCCACAAGTTGGATCAGTACGTTGGAGTATTTTGTATATTGCGAGTTTTTACCGTCAAAATAAACGCAGTAGGAAAATAAATATGATGATGGCAGTTAAAAGATTAGACTTAAAACAAAACAAACAGTAGATCACAAAAATTGTTTCATATATGGACCCAAAACTAGTGTCTTAAAAAAGCTAGGCACCAAACAGCTGAAAATGGATGAGCTAAGTAAACAAAAAATAAAATATGAACAGAAAAATATGATACAGTAACTAAATTAATTATTGGATTTTGGTTGTCTGATTTCGGAAGACAACAACTAAGTAAAGTGTAATCGATATTATTCTACGCAAAAATATATTTGTAAATAGAGGCCTGGGAATTAAATAACAGCCTAAAATGAAAGAGTCGAACATATTGATACACTGGCATTATTAGCAATAAAAAATAGGTAATTAACACCGATGAATTTTATGGAAGCCTGCGCACATAAAGTCCTAGTAGAAGTTTCGTTTTGTATTATTTTAATCCATTGGTGGCAAGTCTTCGAAACTGTAGCCCTCATGACCATAGTAGGCTCTGATTATGTAGACCAGATAATAAACTAAAAAATGGTGAGTTTATTGAAATGGCCCGTTTCAATACTTGCAAATGCATGCCTAGAGAAATGAGATGGCTGTACAGCGGAGTGGGGTTGCCTGCCTAGCGGAATGGGGCTGCCTGCCTAGCGGAGTGAGATGGTTGCATGGTGGAGTGGGCTTTACTACCTAGCGGAGTGGGGTTGATTGCCTAGCAGAGTGGAGTTGACTGCCTAGCAGAGTGGAGTTGACTGCCTAGCGGAGTGAGATGGTTGCATGGCGGAGTGGGCTTTACTGCCTAGCGGAGTGGGGTTGACTGCCTAGCATAGTGGGCTTTACTGCCTAGCGGAGTGGGGTTGACTGCCTAGCATAGTGAGGTTGACTGCCTAGCGGAGTGAGATGGCTGCATAGCGGAGTGGGGTTGGTAAAAATTATCTTGCAGAGCGGCATTTGCTAATAAAAATTTGGAACATACTAGCAATAAAGCAAAGCAAAAAAAAATCGTGAACCTTACTCCCTGGAATGAAAATAACCAGACCGCCTATTACAAACACCAGATTGTAAAGTGCCTCTGGCTGATTGGCTGTCAAAGCGGTTCCAATGCTGCATAATACTGAAAAAAGAAGAAACTTGTATCAGATCTATTTGATTTGAGCACAAAATAGTTACAAAATTACTTACCAAGGCCAAACACGCAGAAAAAGAAAGATATTAGAATAATCTTCTTGTGCTTTTGAATGTCAGTATTAGAAAGACAACTGGAACAAATGTAAAAATAAATGATGGTTAGCAGGTTTTTAGTCGCAAAAGATAACACGAGAATCGGCAGGACTCTTAAGACTCACTTTGGTCCAACTCTCTGTGCCCAAGAATTGAATCGTTGAGCATATCTGCCGCACGGTTTACCCTGAGCTGTCGGCGTCACATTGGTCACCGATCGCGTATCTTGCGGTGTCATGCCAACCAAAGCTGCGTCATTTTGTGCGGTTGACGATACAGCCACGCTGTTAAATAAATATGTATATGAAACAATTATATTTAGTCTCACTGTCACATTGAGCTAACAGCCATACTCAGTTAGTTGTATTTCTCTATACTGTGACCTCTCTACTTTTCTAATGTGACCTATCTACTTTTCTAATGTGGCCTCTCTACTTCTCTAATGTGGCTTGTCTACTTCTCTAATGTGGCCTATCTACTTCTCTAATGTGGCCTATCTACTTCTCTAATGTGGCCTATCTACTTCTCTAATGTGGCTTCTCTATTTCTCTAATGTGGCTTCTCTACTTCTCTAATTTGGCTTGTCTACTTCTCTAATGTGGCTTGTCTACTTCTCTAATGTGGCCTATCTACTTCTCTAATGTGGCCTATCTACTTCTCTAATATGGCTTCTCTACTTCTCTAATGTGGCTTGTCTACTTCTCTAATGTGGCCTATCTACTTCTCTGTGGCTTCTCTACTTCTCTAATGTGGCTTCTCTACTTCTCTAATGTGGCCTATCTACTTCTCTAATGTGGCCTCTCTAATTCCAACAAAAAGTGCAAGCAAAGTTAGTGACACTCACTCGTTCGCAGAAGTCAGTGGCTGCATCTCGCAGTTGTTGCTGTCCAACTTTGACACAGTCGGCGTGGAAATCGAGTGGAATCGGCCGGGCTATGGATTTTGTTGAAAGTTAAAAAATTGTTTTAAAACCAGAAAACCAGATACGAATATATTAAATCTGAAAGATTTGGGCCAACATCTCAACACAGCTCATGTGAAGCCGGTGTACAGCTAGCTGTTCAGTCAATGTTCAGGTTTTGTTTCTTGTGTTTCGCTGAAGAAGACAAATTGTCTTCTTTGTGATAAGATGCGAACTCGTGACGTCACAATTACCGCTAGAGTTCAGGAACTAAAAAAATCACAAAACGCACCTCAACAGCATCTGGTTCTTCATTAGCGACATTTTGTACAGTGCCATAATCGGTCATTATTAGCTGCTGCTGCTGTTGTAGATCAGTTGATTTGCCAGTTGTTTGGCTCAGCATCGTTAAAAAAATTAGCAATCTCCAGTTATTTTTCGGCACTTTAGTGAAACAAATTTAACAACCATTGGCTAGTTCGGTAAGATTAGCAGCTGAAAATAAATGTACTTTTGTTTTAAAACGGTTTTTGCACAAGAAAATAAATAGTGTCCTTATAACGACTATGCTAACATAAAATAAAATAACTGTAATAATCGATTCACGTCTTGATTTAGCAGCCAAATTCGACAACTACAGTTTGCATTTTGTTTATTTGATACTTGTATCCGACTGTTGTTACTTTGCAAATTTAAAATTGCAATGGGCCAATAAAATTGATTGGGCTTCAACTATACAGGTATTGGGTCTTAAAAAACAAAAAAAACTTGTTTTTGTTGCAATTTAGACACTGCATGTAACATTATATAAGGTCAATATAAATTAGAAGTTAGGTAACAACTAGATAAAATGTATTTAACAATTAATGCTTATTTGACCTATTGTACATATAATGGATAATGCAATAAAAAAACAACAGACAGATCAAGATATGTACAATAAAACAATAATATAATACAAGTTCATATATTACACCTAAGGAAAAGCTAACTTTTCAGTCAGTAGCATGCCCCATTAATGATTTATCTAAAGCAAAAAGTTGCATTTTAAGCAAAAAATGTAGCTAACAGTCGCAATCTGATAACAATGCAAAATTTCGAATATTTCAAAAAAAGACTCGATCAAGACTACTTAGAAAAGTAGTATTGGAGATTTGTTTAGCGAATTATTTCAAAACGACTGAGTTAAATAAAAAAATTTTGAACAGACATTCCGAGTACCAGTTACTAAGAACTCGGTGGAACAGCAAAATTATACGAATAAGAAATGTTGTTAGACAAGAACAACAAGCGATTAACATTAAAAAAGTAGCTATACATAAAATTAAACAAAATTAAATAATTATTTGATTCCAATCAACATCAGCATATTGTATTAATAAATCAACAACTGTAAACATCTGCGTGTTGTAAGCCATATCATTATAAAGCATATTTACTAAACTAGAATTTGTCTTAGGTGTACTTTTACTAATTAAATATTCGCGAATGATATTTAAAGGATGAATTCATTCTAGAAACTCGCCTACGGAATTTTGTTACTTAATTATTTCTTAATTTGAGTGACTTAGCTCTAGCTCCTTGTTTCGTTTTTTAAATATATGTCATGAACCATGTCAGAGAGACTGAATTCGATGAATTTTTGTGTGCAGATAAATTATTGACACTTGAAATCCCTCCATGGCTTTTCTACTGTTAACTCTTTTTTATACAGTTATCTACCCAGTTTCAAGCCCTAACCAATTGTTGAGAACTCGACGACCTCTGCTGAGCAGCCCTGGCAGGACTTGGCACAGGCACCGAGCAGACATTGCTCCATCGGCCGTATCTATTGTAGACATCCAGAGCCCTGACAGCAAAGTGAAACATACTGCCAGCTTCTATCTGCGTTAGGCTGCAGGACATTGGCAAAGGCAGTGCCTTCACATCGCCAACCTTAGCCCAGGGACAAGACGGCGGCTGACGACGCCGAGGATGCCGATCGTCCAGCACCTCTGAGTAGCTCCAGATCTCGTAGGCTTTGACGCCGGCATGAAGGAAGCTGACCTCGGCTAGGTCCCACTGAAGGGTGACACCCTCTGGTGTGCGCTCCAGTGTTAGGGTGGCCCTGGAGGGCGGCAGTTTACTGGTTGAGACTGCCGCAACCGGAGCCGGAGTCACTGGCAAAGGGGCTGGAATGCCGCGATCCTGAGGTCCTCCGGCTGGGGCTGTTGTAGAATGGATGTGGAATTGTTAGCAAATTATAAGCTTTTTCTGCGTTTTAAGCTTTAATCTCCACTCTGGATTGGGATTCTGAATTATATATAAATCCCCATCTCCACAAAAATCTTGTATTTTCCATCTAGACTTACTAATTTCCACCCCGAACTATTATTTTCAAAGAACATATCTGAAAATATTCCTTTCTGAAAATTTGAATGTAGATTGAGATGCCTAGACATTCTTATCCCTAACTAAACTTTAGATTGAGATGCCTAGACATTCTTATCCCTAACTCAACTGTAGATTGAGATGCCTAGACATTCTTATCCCTAACTCAACTGTAGATTGAGTTGCCTAGACATTCTTATCCCTAACTCAACTTTAGATTGAGATGCCTAGACATTCTTATCCCTAACTCAACTGTAGATTGAGATGCCTAGACATTCTTATCCCTAACTCAACTGTAGATTGAGTTGCCTAGACATTCTTATCCCTAACTCAACTGTAGATTGAGATGCCTAGACATTCTTATCCCTAACTCAACTGTAGATTGAGATGCCTAGACATTCTTATCCCTAACTCAACTGTAGATTGAGATGCCTAGACATTCTTATCCCTAACTCAACTGTAGATTGAGATGCCTAGACATTCTTATCCCTAACTCAACTGTAGATTGAGATGCCTAGACATTCTTATCCCTAACTCAACTGTAGATTGAGATGCCTAGACATTCTTATCCCTAACTCAACTGTAGATTGAGATGCCTAGACCTTTTAATCACCTAACTCAACTGTAGATTGTGATGCCTAGACCTTTTAATCACCTAACTCAACTGTAGATTGTGATGCCTAGACCTTTTAATCACCTAACTCAACTGTAGATTGTGATGCCTAGACCTTTTAATCACCTAACTCAACTGTAGATTGTGATGCCTAGACCTTTTAATCACCTAACTCAACTGTAGATTGGGATGTCAAACCCGTTTAATCGCCAGCTGCTATCGATTGCGATTTTCGATGCCCTTTAATCACGAGCTTTATACTAGATTGTGGTTTTGAAGGCGCATTCTAAACCCCAGCTCATCCATCCTTGGCGATAATCCATTATTTTATTTTCTAGCTCCATTTTTCAAACGACATAGGTTGGTCTACTAACTAACCTCCTCTGTTTGGACCAGAAGCTCCTACAGTGCGCGCTTTTCGCCTTTCAGCGCCGATTAGTCCGGCATCGGTGGAGACGCCACCGCGAGTAGCTGAATAAGTGGCTGACGCAGCCAAGGTCGGTTCATCGTCGGTCAAGTCAATGGTCATAGGAGCTGAGGAAGGCAGCTGCCTCGTAGCAGCCACAGGCAGCCGAGACAGATTTTGCTGCTGCATCGGTTGCTGCTGCTGATGCTGCAGTCGCAATTGCTGGAACTGCTGTTGCTGCTGTTGATGCTGATGCGTTGGAGTCTGAAGCATTACAACCGCTTGCTGTTGGTGCTGGTGCGAATGCTGATGATGATGGTGGTGCGCGGCAGTGACAGCCGCGGCTGTAGTATTTGCGTGAGCAACAGGCACGGCAGCAACATTGCCATGCCCCCCTGCTCTAGAGCCTTTCTGTAGTAGAATCTCCGTATCCAAGCGTCGATAGATGGTTAACAGGGCGCGCATTTTACTCTGCTGTCGCTCCAATTTGTCTGATAAAAAACGGACGTCTCTTTCTAAACGAAACACTCTATTAGACACCATAGTAGTCACTTCGGATAGAGCCGGCAGTGTGAATGGCGGAACAAAGACGCTACCATTCGGACTAGATGAGGACTCCAGCATACTATCTAAACCCTGCAGCAAAGTAGCATCACTGCGACTGCGCTTAGCTAACGAAGCATCGTCCTGAGTTTCTTTAAGATTTTTCTCACTAGTCAAATTTGTGGCAGTGTCGGTTGAGGCTGCAGTGGAGGCACCAGAGATACTGGCCTGCGTTCGCTTCCTAGCATTGGAGGAAGTGGCCAAGCTGCCGTCAGCTTCATCGTCGCTTAGCGTCAAGTCAATCATTGGCGAAGCGCCTGGCCTAGGCCGGGCACGAATAGGTAACGGCACCGAATTCTTTGAAATTGTAGACGGCTCAGCAGCAGCCGCTGTCGCATTATCGTTGCTTGATTCTTCTTCATTCTGGGCTTCATTGTTTGCATCTTTATTCTTGTTAGAATCTGTCTGCTCCTCAATATTTTCGCCTTTTTCAGCATCTTCAGTAGACTGTGCCTTAGACTCAGCATTGTCCTGGGGTTGGCTAATCATTGATTCACCAATGGATTCTTTAAGATTCTCTGATTCTTTAACAACAGCGTCTGGACTGCGGGAATCCGGAGTCTTTGCAACGGTTGACTCGTCCGCACTTCTTTGCTCCTTAGCTGACTTTTCCTCGGTTTCAACGTCAGTAATGAGTTGTAGATTACTGGCACAATCATTGTCCTTATCTAGATTGGAATTAATAGATTCGTCAATGTTTAAGACTCCATCATTTTCTGAATCGAATTCTTGCTGCTCTTCATGCTCAACAGCGCCTGCCGCAGCCGAAGGTGCCGAAGCACCTGTCGAAAAGTCTGGCTGCCAGCTATCAGTCACTTCACCAATTGAGGCATCGCATTCAATTGAAGCTGACTCTGTTAGCTCGGCAGCAGGTTGAGACTGAGCTGAGTCGACTTCTGTTAAAACTGGTTCTACTGACTCGCTATCAATTTCTGCTGCTGAATTGAGATTGGAGCCAGAAACAGAGGTCACAGGAGCAGGCTCCACAACTAGCCCATTAGAAACTGGTGCTGACATGCCAGGAGTTTCAGCACCAGCATCCATTGGGGTAATGGCATGATCTGGATTAGATTGGGCATTATCAATCACTTGAAAATCGGAATCAATTGAAATGTCAGCATTTTTAGACATAACTTCATTGGCGTCATTTTCTGATGAATCTGGCACTGCAGAGCTGTTATTCTCCATGTTGCATCCACTTGAATTTTGCAAAGCATCATCCATGCTATTTACACAGTGCTTAATTAAGTGACTGATAATACTGAAAAAGAAATGAAATTATTAGATTGAATCTGAAATTATTGTTGACAAACTGCTTTTAAAATAAAAAAATTAAAAGGCAACTTACATAGAAAGCATTAATGAAAGTTAGTTAGAACATCTAGTCTACATATTAAAAAGATCAAAATCTGTATTGTCACTTAGTTGTTTTATCTTTTTTTCTCTTTGAAGTCATCTTGAAGACAAATTCAATCAAGGCAAGCTTTAATATGCATTAAATGTGTTTTAATATCTTGACAATTGATTCTGCCATTTTCTTTAAATTTAAAATGTTTTGTTTAAATTAACATTGTGCAAAGCCATTTTCTATCATTTAACTTACAATAATTATATAATGCATACTTGCGCAATTTAATATTTAACTCTTTAAAAATTATACAATTTAGGTTCTTCTAGTTTCTAGAAAAAGACTTTTAAGTCTTCACTTACATCTTCACCTAAAAGCAAGAAATAAACTTTGAACACAAATGGCCATCTCCTATATATGCCAGCATTTTATCACATTACAATGCACATTGCATGCAGTCAAATATTTTGCAATTCATTCTAAAATATGCTTTAACAGAAGTTCAAAGTTTTCTGAATCATAGATTGTGATTGCTGATTGTCAAGCATTCATTTCAATTATTATTAAAAAGAAACTTTGTGTTTCTAATCAAAATCATCTACTTGTATTTTAATTCTAATGTTGTTGCTTGCTGGAAGACTAAACAAAGAAAAAAGCAAGGAGTCTGGTGCCTTTCATTACTCAAAAAATTCAATGAAAGCTATCATTGCATTGCATTAGCCTTTCCCATGGTAAGATTTCTTTTAAATGAAAACTTTTTCATTAACATTTTAAACTAACAGCTACTAATTTGGCCCTAGTAACTCAGTCAACAATTACTAAACAAACACAAGATATAAATAAATGCCTTAGGTTTACCAAATTTTATAGGCCTATCCACACTTTTTGTGTTATACCTAGCCGATCCAAAAAGTATACCACTACTTAAAATAGACACTTTATATTTAATTCATTTTTTGTTATTTGCATGTTATTTACGTCAATGTTATTATGATGATAAATATATTTTACACAATTGTACTATTAAGCAAAAAAATTATGTACTCCAAAAAATAATTTGCTTTTAACATTCATGTGTCTGCTAACAATGTCACTGTTGCTTGCTTTTGTTCATTTGTGTAACTAATAAATTAAGCAGGTGTTATAACAAAGTTGTTTCTGGTAGTCAGTTCCCACATTAGCTTGATAATAGTGAAATGAGAACAGCATGTTTCTAAAGGCCTCATTGAGTAGGGGCCTAATTGCTATTTATGAAGGTAAACTAAAGAGCTGCAGAGGCAAAAGACAGTGCACATTGACTTAGACAAGTATTAGAAGCTAGAAAATACAATCTCTAGGGCTCAGACATTTTAGCAAAATGCCAAAAAATGATTTAACATAGGGCCTATATAGGCCCTAAACACTGAATGCATTTCAGCAGAAAATACTGAACAAAAAACGTTAGGCCTTGCCTAGTGTTAGGCCTAGTGCCCAATATTCAAGGAGTTGTCATGACTCATGCACATTGCCCTTGGCATATAATGTAGGCCTAATCTAATATATATATATTATAAACAATATATTTAGTTGTCAGTTGTGAATACAACAAAGTATCAGTAAAACAGTAAAACTGTGTGAAATATAACAGTGCTAGGCTATAACTATCAATCTTAAATAGGTTTGCAAAACTATAACAATAACAGTCCTGTGAGTGTTACCTACCTAGGCCTAATTGGCCTAGGCCTAACCCTAGGCCTAGTAGGCCCTACACCAAACATAAAAAACTTTTACACTGTACTGCAAAAAAGAATTATTCCATGTCTTACAATAGTCTTATATAAGTGTTATAACTTCTGTTAGGCCTAGCAAGTAAAATTTAATATTTCAAAAGGGTTTTCTGAAAATGTATTTTACTGAAATGTAGGCCTATTTCTGTAACGTTTACATTTTACGTAGGTCATATAAATGATGAATTGGCATCAATGACATCAATTCTTTAATTTTTGCTCTGTCTCTTTGCTTTGTAAGACAAACCGTAATTCTCTCTTTTATCATCTTAGTCCAAGATTTTGTCAGGCCAGACGACGTCATATGTCAGGACGGGATTTCATCAGTTTTGAGAAAAAAAATGGTACTGGCTATTCGTACGTCAGAATCTCTTGTAGTGCATTTCCAAGAAATTATGAAACGAGTTATAACAAATCTAAAATGTAAACTGCGATGCTTGTAGATTTTTCTTATGAATAAAAACTGTTCGATAATTTTCTGCACGATTAGATGTTAAAATTATACGTGTTCGCCAACCCGCGGCAAGCTTCCTCATGGTAAATTCAAGGACCACTAGAAGAAGAATAATTCTTCTTCTAGTGGTCCTTGGGTAAATTATTGGATTTTTTTCCGGACTGCTGTACAAATAGCCACTTCCTATTTACAAACAAAAAATACATCAAAGGATAAAACACTGTTCTCGTGTAGGGCCTAACCTAAATTACAGTAATTATTTTGTCGTTTTGCATCAAAACAAAAGAAAAATACTCTAGTTTTTGTTTTTTTAAGCACTGAAACAAAAAAATCGATTTACATTTGAAATATTTTGGGTGTGTATAATCTATGGGTCTGGGCACACTGGGACCTCACTGGGTTTAAAATAATAAAACAAAGGTATATAAGTTCGAAAAATTACTAAAGGTTATTCTGATATCGCTAACAGTAAGAACACCCGTGTTGACAGAGATAGGGTCTAAGAAACGGTAATCGAACATGCGCGACGGTTGCCTAATGGGCAAATCAGAACATGTTCTTTGTTCCGAGAACATGTTCTTTTTAGTTTATAAGGCTTCGTAATGTAAAAAAATATTAAAATATAAAAAAAGAAAAAATCTCAAAAAAAGTTGAGAGAAAACTATATTGCTGGCTAGTATGTACGTTAAGTGCTGGTGAACTAGGATATTACTAGACATAGTATGGCCGTTTAACTCTGTCTTGTTTGTTGACCTCATGCCAAGGAAGGCATAGTTTTTTCTTCATTATTTTTTCTTCGCCTAACGGTATTTAATATACATTAAGTAGCCTTATTAATTTTAAAGAACATGTTCTCGGAACAAAGAACATGTTCGGAGTTGCCTATTAGGCGACCGTCGCGCATGTTCAATGTAGCCTAAGAATCGTCAACACGGCTGGTAAGAAAATCACTTATAATACAAATTTTCGTATTCTAATTTGTAACCTTGCGCTATTTTTTGCTGACACTTGATTTTGGCGTATTTTTATTTTTTTAGCGTGCCAAAAGCTAAAGCTGAAACTATGAGGCCGCCATAGCATGTAAAATTTACAACTATTAAATTATGGTTTTCATTTATTTTTCATTAATTTTTTGTACACTAGGCATTTAAATTTTTTTATTAAAACATTTGTTTCGAAATGTAACATGTACGTTTTCAATGTTTTTGTCTTAAAGTTTTTTACACACTTAGCATTTCAGCATACTTTATTTCAATTGTGCGGATATTGCTACATTTTTGTAGTTCTACGGTTCTGTTTTTTTTGTTTTTTTCTTTTCTAACCAGTCGGCAAATATATTCCTATTTGCTGGGCTCCGCAAATTAGTTTTAACTTTCTAGTCAGCTTTATATGTGTTCCACAGCGTATGTATTATCCTTACTTTTGTTGGTAAATATACGTAATTGGCAGCTTGTTGGCACGGATTTTTTTCCATGCCCTCTTCTTTAACAGAAACTATTAGAAACAAAAATCATTACAAAGCAAATCATTTTTATAATTTACCAGCAAACAAGTTGAGTAATTACTACAGCTTTCTCGTTGCTTTTCGAGAAAAAGTAAAGCTTTCAGTTGAAAGCAAATATTTTATCGAAAGGAAGTTGAAAATCGTTTTTAAAACATTTGAGTTATCAAGTAAAGACGTAGCAATTTTAAATAAACGTTTCTGAAAATAAAAAAATATTTTTCTATTTTTCTCTTCTTGCATTAAACGCTGATGAAGGTAAAGAAATGTATTTTTTGTTATAATGTTTCAAACCTAGTGGTCCCAGTGTGCCCAATGCGAGCCCATGGGTTCGTTCGGGTAGCTTAAAATGACTTAAAATGAACTTAAACTGCAGTTTAAGTTCATTTTAACCTCTTTAATAAAACAAAAGCTAAACAGACTAAATGTCGAAATAAAGTAAAAAGATTGAAGCTGAATGGTTAAGTAGAAGAACCGAATAATTAGTCTTTACATTTCCGTCTTGAAATTGTGTAGTTTTGGTATCAGATGTACAGTAGCCGTATGCGCGCAAATTTGACATGCAAACTTGTACGCGTATTTTATTTAGAATGTGTAGTACACCGGGCAGTCTTCAAATATATTAAGCAAATGTGCGAAAATTAAATTATTAAAAGCAGTATACTTAAGTGATAGATAAAAGCCTCTTGATTTAAAAAAATTATTGGCTTCTGGGATTCGAACCCAGTCCGCTCGATTGCGCAGAAAGTATCTTATCCATTAGGGGCCTCGGGCCTGAATGAAGCTAGAAATCAAAAGAAAAAACGTACGTGGTTAAAAATACTCATTTAAATGCAAATATCTTTGCTCCGAAGAAACTTTGAGAGCTGTAACTGAAATCATTCGATGCAAAATTAAAAGACGAATCCAGTGATATATTTCTTAGTAATTAAATAGAAACATTTAATTTCGACAGAAACATTCTTTTTTATAATTTTACATTTTACTTATTTCTGCACAAAAATCACAAAACTTCTCTTTTTACACTTATGCGCAGTGCACAGAATTTTCACTGTTTCAACAAACTAAAACTCGTGTTTTTCAGTACTTCAGGAGAAATAATCTAAAAACTTTTTTGATCCTCTGAATTTCAGTACAACTACACATTTACATCTTCATTGAAACAATGGTCATTGTCTTACTTCGCTTGAACTTTACTTATTGGTTTCTGTAACTACTGAAAATTAAGACCTTAATATAACCACTACATGATCAATTGGAAGAATACAAGCGAAGCAAGACAATGAGTTCACACTTATTAAATTAAATGATATTAATATTCAAATTAAACTACGCGAAAGTTCGAAAGTCAAATTTGTGCGCGTACGGCTACTGTACATCTGATACCAAAACTACACAATTTCAAGACGGAAATGTAAAGACTAATTATTCGGTTATTCTACTTAACCATTCAGCTTCAATCTTTTTACTTTATTTCGACATTTAGTCTGTTTAGCTTTTGTTTTATTAAAGAGGTTAAAATGAACTTAAACTGCAGTTTAAGTTCATTTTAAGTCATTTTAAGCTACCCGAACGCACCCCATGTTTTATACACCCCCTGTTTTATACACCCCCAAATATTTTTATAAAGAACAGAAACCGCTCTGATTCAGATTCAGTTATCATCTGAAAGTCGAAAATATAAAATTCTTTAAATACAAGCGAGTAACCATTTTAAACTTTTTCGTAAAGTAACATTTGTAAAAAAAGGATTATTCTTGGAGTCGCATTTTATTTAGACATCACACAGATCAGAAATTGTCATCTTGACTCTGGACGTAAATCACATAGGCCTAACAAAACATGTTTTTTAGCTGATATCAAGTTGTCAAAATCAAGTTACAACATTTTTTTAAACATTTCACAGATAAGGAGAAAAATGATTTACTTATTATCTAAATCTTAAAGTCATAAAAAGCAAAATCTTTTTCAAGTTGAACTTAGGCCTATTTGTTTTTTAGACTAATGCAACTTTTCTTTGTCATCTTATCACTTACATGTCATTTGTGTTGATCTGCATCTGTAGTTTTTTATATTTCCTGATTCCTCATCTATAGGGCCTATATTACACTACTTTGTCATTTGCCATAGGCATATACATTGTTACATTTGACAAGGCTTGTAGACACTTTGCCTTTGTTATCCACATTTTTTAAAATTAGGGTTACAATCACTTGGGCGACAAATCACCTCAATGACAGTCATTTTGGCAACAAGTTATTTTAGCGAATTTACTTTGGCGACAAGTTTTGATCACTTAGGCAACAAAATGATCACTTAAATGCGCTGGCCCTTGAACTGAATGCCATTTGCAAGCAGCTCCTGCATTGCTCCTTAACAAAATCCGAAAGGAGATCCACATGACTTGGTTTGTCTTTGCCGCAGTAAATCACTACAGCAAATGGTTGCATAGAGAGTTGACTGCACACACAAAATTGGCCAGAAATGGGTCCTCAAACTAGGCCTACCAAACAATGGCAGCCCATCTGCATTGAAGCTGAGGCTGAGTTTTTTAACCAATGGACAGTCAGCTTCCGTGGCCTGCTTCAGCAGCTCTAGCAGCTGTAGCACAGTTGACCATTCAGAAGGTTGCGGATAGCTGCAGAGGCATTCAGGTTTGCTTGCCGCAAGAGAGTGGACACTGTTGCCGGCAGAGTCGGGTAGCACTTACGTAGTACTCATAGAAGTGACATCATGTGGATTTTTGGTACATTTGACTCCTGGTACCAGGCAATCAAGTCTTCCTCGAGAGTTGTTTCAACCATAATCTCATTCACCAGAGCCTACATCAAATTCTTCTTCAATATCCAGGCCTTCTTTGTTTTCCACGTCTTCCTCATTATTGATGTCTTCCCTGTAGTCCACGTCGTGCACTTCGTCTTCATCGACCTTGCACTGGCTGTAATCGACATGATGGATCACTTCATCTTCAGATGCAAAATGCACAGCACAGTTTCCGTGACTCAAGGCCGAAAGTTCCTGCAGGTCAGATTTAGTTTGCACTTTTGCGAGGCGCAGGATTTTTCTTCTCAAGCTCAAATGTAGCTAAAATGGATGTGTTTGTTAGATCCTGAAGTTTCAACAAAGTTTTCGTACTTGATGGTAAGTTAGTATACAAGACCTAATGTCAAATAAAACAATGTAAAATGTGATAATAGAATGTATTGATAGTACGTGTGTGATAATGAATGAGCCCTTTTCTGCATAAGCGTGCAGCGTATCCATGACAATTAAAAGATTTCCTGATTGCCATTTGCACGCGTGAGTGCAGCATAAGCAAGTATGAGCTGAATAAGGGTTGGGCATAACAAAATTACTGCATAAAAATGGGTAGCGCAGATATTGTAAAGTAGCGCAGGGGTGCTAAAAAGTGGGGCAACACTACCTACTACACAACATTAATGTTGGAAATGTCAAATAAAACTGCTTAAAACAGCAGCCTAAATCTGGTCTGAGCTGGCGTCCAGTCATTTGCAAGTCGATGATGTTTGCGCTTTAGCGCGAGCAGGCGCGTTTGCCAGCCATTTTTTCGTCCTCTCCGCAGCCTTTTTGCCTGAGTCGCCGATGTATGCCATCAGGAAGGAGGTGATGAAAGGAAAAGAACAAAGGCCGGTTTTTTTCCCACCTTGCTCGTTCTCTTTGCTGCTGCCCTTCCAGTTGAGCTGGCTGCCGAGGCTGAAAGTGAAAATTTCACCCATGATGAGTGAAACGTGCTGACCCAGCTTGGTTATTGTGAATTTAGGCAGGTGATTGGCGGGTTTCTCGCAATTCTTGGCAACATGCAAAAAGTCGTCCAACTGTTTCAGTTCATCTAGCGTTTCCATCGGCAACTTCACCGGCGGAGTAAAGTGCAGAGGCAGCACTCCAATGTCACTAACCTGTAACGAGTTGTATGAAATAATCGAGCAATGGTGGTTCACTGGATGAATACAAAATTGTTGCTAGGAAAGGTTGATTTTAGGCTTAGAGCCTTGGCTGTATTTATAGTGGATTTGCGACCTCAAAAAATCTAGAATATTCTAGGGATTGGGGATTTACTATTTAAGGAAAATAGGCCATAGAAATTTCTATAAGGTTAATTATAACCGCACGCTACAAAAACTATGCTAAATTTAAAAAGAGACTACAACCCTTTTCCAGGGTGCTCAAAATTGCGTTCGTTTTTGCATCCAGGTTGTTTAACTTGCGCAATATCATGCGTCTGAATGAAATTTCATCTAGCTGTTCAGCCAATTGATCCCCATCAGCTGGCAATGACACGGTAGTGCTGATGTTTGTTGTTTGACTTGAAGGACGCTTTAGTCTTGCGCTACTCACTGACGCGAGTCAAGGAGTTGTCGGAGTGCTGGTCCTGGCAGCGGGGTTTGTGCACATGGGCCTCACTGATTCATCTGATGAAGTTGATGCATTGCAGTTGGCAGCTGTATCGAAGCGACCCTCAGAATGTGTGATGTGAAGGCTGTATGTAGCGCTCGGCTGTTGTCATCTGCGTCATCACTGCTGCTGCCAGAGCTGCTACTGAGAATGGCCTGCTTTCTTTTTGTAGTGGCCCTCGCAGTTCTTTCTTCGAGGGCTCTCAATGCAGATCCTGCCCTAGCTGTTTCTAGAGTGGAGCCTGCAGTGACTGTTGGAGTTCATTCAGAACTCACAGCAGCTTTCGAGTCATAACCAGCCTGTCTGGCTGACGTTGCTTGTGCTTGCCACTTTGCACAAATATGCCATCAGTGTTTGAGTCTGTTTTTGTGATGCTACCAGTATACCTCTTACATTTCTCAAGTGCATCATTATAGACTTCAAAAACTTTTGACTTAACTTCAATGGAATATACTAGCCAATTCTCCTTGGGAGGCACCTGATTCCTGGCTGCTGTCCTCAGTTCCTTGTCAGATGGTGGAAATCTGGCTTCAGTATGCTCTTCATTCAGCAAGCTAGAAGGTATTGGCTCTACCCATCAATGTGTAACACTATGGACCACAGTAAAGGGCATGTGTGCTGCAATAAAATTGATAGCATTTAAATATTTGGTTCTATACAATTCATGAATAATTATTGATACCCTTGCAAACATAAAATAAAATAGTTTGAATTGTTACTCAGTAACAATATAATATAATATAATCATAGCAATTATATTTCTTCTATTCATGTACTCTACTCTAATAATTGATGAGATGTAAAAACTACTAAGGCACTGTACACATAGTAAAATATGTATTAATGATGCAAACAGGATATATTGCATATACAATAAAGGACTATTGCATATAATATGTCACATTTTTTACACTGATACTAATTATTTTGGTTTCCCCTGTATACATTTCACTGTTATGGGTGCATTCAATACTGTTAATTTATGATTAAGAAACTAATATTTATAATTATAATTATAAACAGTTAAACAGTAGAAAATTGACAAATATTTGAATTTAAGTCTATAACAACCTGATGATTCTCGTGACGATTCCGATGATTCAGAAAAATGAACAAAAAATCTTTACATTTATTTTTATGCCAGTCGTGTATGCCACACTGTACGCCACACTGTACACAGCCAAGAAATGTACACCAGTGTACGCCACAGAGCTCAAGTGTACGCCAGAAGATTCCAGCGCAATATGGAATTTATATGCACATAAAATGCTGTACAAATCTTGGTATCTTATATTTATATTTCAACTTTCCAAATCTGAAATTCAGATATCTGAAAAGTTACTTTTTTCAGATTCAGAATCTGAATTGGAATTGGCCAGTTGGATCCATCAAGCTATATGCTGAAACCTGAATTGTTTCAAATTAAAAGAGACATTGAAAAATAGAGTACAATTTTTGTTCAACTATACTGAAAAAAAATATGTTAAAACAATAAAATACTAATTTAAATTTAAATTTTCTTGGATAGAATTAGTGAAAGTATTTGCTCTCCGAAAAGTGAATTTTAAGTCAAATATAATATGTCATACTGAAGACATCTTAGAATTACATTTCTGAAGTGATCCTGAAGTTTTCTTAGCTAAGTTATCTCAGTATGCTCTCTAGTAAGTGAACTTTAAGATAAATATAATTATTGTCTTACTGAAGACATCTCAGAATAACATTTCTGAAGTGATCTTGAAATTGACTCAAGACTTCTTGAGACAGTTAAAGACGACTTTAAGATGTCTTGAGATCATTTGCTACTGATCGGGATGCTTTTAAAGTTAGAAAAGTTTAAATATTAGCTAAATACAAATAGACATTCACCTTCAATTGTAGGCTACTAGCTATAAGCAGACTTCCATAACAATTTGACATTGCATTCAATTGTTTGAGATTTAAACTTAACTGCCAGATTTTATCCTTTTAATCCTTAAATATTGTGTGTTTGTGGCAGCCTACCCCCAGCAATTGACTTAACAGATATAGCCATTCAGTGCATAGTCAATTACTGCAGCTCTATCTTTCATATGACTTGACTGGGCTATGCAATATTAATCGAGATCTTATATCTAAATTAGCTAGATTATCACGGACTAATTTAACACACCCCTTTCCAGGAAACTCTATTCTACCTGCCACAAGGTGTCCACTTGTTGGATAGGCAATTTCAGCCGCCTGTCCGCATTGATGCCGACCTTCGAGTTGGTCGCGAAGGCCCCAATCGAGAGATGCACATATATTTGCAGCCAGTGCAGTTAGCTAACACTGGCGGCAGCAATGCCGCATCCCGACCGGCCCTGGAAAGCTACGAATTCGAGTTTGAATTGCGCAGTTTGAAAGGTTTCACAGCAGTAAAGAATCCTACCAGTGGTGCGCCAAATATTTCATTTCATCTAGACGATGGTCAAAAGAAGGGGCCATTGTACACAGACGATTCAAATAATCTTCAACGATTGACTGAGCATCTGGCTAGTCATTTCGTGGTGTCACTGTAAGTTTTTTTGTATTCTCCGAGTGCTTCTAGTTGTCTATGCCATCTCATTCCGATTTCATAGGATTTAGAATTTTGCTGTTGACCAATGTGCCACACTTCCAAAGACCTTTTTGTGTCTGCCCTCTATAATAACAGATTTTCACGTTGAGCTGCTTCTCTCCCAGATCCCCACTTTGAGCTGCTTCTCTCCTAGATCTCCACTTTAAGCTGCTTCTCTCCCACATCCCCAGTTTGAGCTTAAATATCTACTGCTTCTCTCCCAGATCCCCACTTTGAGCTGATTCTCTTCCAGATCCCCACTTTGACCTCCTTGTCTCCCGGATCCCCACTTTGAGCTGCTTACCTCCCAGAACCCCAGTTTGACCTGCTTCCCTCCCGGATCCCAAAGTGTCTTGTCATCATGCCCTAAACTTCTGTCTTTCTGATTCTCTGGCATAGATGTCCTATTTTTATACCAAATTTTTAATATTTTTCTGTCCACTTTTCTCTCAATACTACTATCAATAAATACGAGTAGCATTTAGCATACTCGCACCCTCGCCAAAAATACATTGCCAGAGTTGATCCGGTGTCGCACTTCTTCACTACTAAGATGCACGATCCAGATGCTCTTCACCTGTCGTTGACTGAGTTGAATTTCTTCTCCCCGAACGCCGAGAAGAAACCGTCACTGCTAAGTCGATTCGTTCGCGATCCATACGGCACCGGACTGAACGGGCTTAGCAAATTCGCCCGAGTTGCTACGGACAGTTTGTCTCAGTACGCCTACGGCGGCGCTCATTCTTCCGAACCCTATCGGGTGCCAACTTTCCGCCAGTTGGACATCCCCAAAGATCCGGCTGTAGTTTTGGCCTCCTCGGTTGAAGACGGCTTCGAGGTTTGTAGTAGGCCCACAGTTCTGCCCACACTGTACCCAGTTGAACGAGCTGCCGAGGTCACCGAAGCCGAGTTCAAGCTGCATCTGGACTCGGACGGTCGGATTCTGCGCGTTGACGAATTAAAGAAGAAAATATTTCGCGGCGGAATTCACCTGTCGATGCGTAAAATTCTGTGGAAATATCTGCTCGATTATATTCCATGGGAGGCCTCAACCGCCGAAATTGAAGCGCTGTATAAGAAGAAAGCGTGAGTTGCCAGATATTTTTCAACTTTCGGATAAACTTTTAGACGTCGCTTGGATTTTCTATATAGCCGATATGTTGTGAAACACTATTTATGTATCGCTTTCAGAATTACGTAAAATTAACAGTGTTGCGAAAATGAGACTGCTAAACGCTTAGCTAGACAAATAGTTACAAAAAAAGATCAATTAACTTTTTTTTAGTCGAAATACGGCCAAGAAAATACGTACTTGGTATTTTGTTTAAAATTATCTTTTGCCGATATGTTGCGAAAATCGATTTTGTATCAAATATGTTTGCTAGAAATAAAGCTTTTGCTATGCAAAACAGGGGGCGTGACTTTACTTATATGCTGGATATACATATTCCCTACCGCAATCTGATCTCCTGTTACTTTTCCCTTACACGCAGCTCCGACTACTATCGCATGAAGAACCAGTGGAAATCGCTCAGCTCAGAGCAGGAGTCCCGCTTCGCAATCATGCGCGAACGCAAATCCCTAGTTGAGAAGGACGTATTTCGCACCGATCGCATGCTGGACTATTTTCAACAGGAAAATGGACCTGGCCTTGGACTCCTATCTGACATCCTAATGACGTACGGCATGTACAATTTCGATCTAGGCTATGTGCAAGGCATGTCAGACCTGCTATCTCCATTGCTGGTGATCATGGAGAGTGAAGTCGACGCTTTTTGGTGCTTTGTTGGCTTCATTAATCGAGTCGAGCGGAACTTTGACCTGGATCAGGCTGGCACTAAGCTGCAATTATCCCAGCTTCATCTGCTAGTATCCCTTCTATTGCCAGACCTAGCGGCCTATCTAGACCAGAATGATTCGGCTAATATGTACTTCTGCTTTCGCTGGATATTAGTCTGGTTTAAGCGCGAATTCCATTTTAACGATATCTACCGCCTATGGGAAGTGGTGTGGTCCGGCCCGCCTAATTATCACCTGGTTTGCTGCTGCGCCGCTTTGGAAGCTGTCAAAACCTTCATTATGCATTCGCGGCTAGATTTTACTGCCATTTTGAAACACATCAACGATACTGCCTACAATATTGATTTAAATCGACTATTATCTACCGCCGAGGGTATGCTAAATCAGCTATCAGATTTGCGGCTAAGGGGCGGCCTACCAGACGAAGTTGTTGAATTACTGGGCATGCCTGCTTGCGATGCTACTAACAGTAGTTCTCATCGATCTGCCACTTCGGCCACTGCTGGCTCCTCGAAATTGCCGGGCAGCGTTCAGCGAGTGCAGTGATGTAATTGGATTGTATTTAAATGTTATCTTTCAAAAACTGTACTTTTTTATTTTAATATAAAACTACTTACATTTGCGCTGCCATTTTCTCCGTTATTTATTTCAGGCGACGCAATCGATAGTGTTGCTGTTATCATATTATTTAACAGCACTATCCTCTAAGGAGATACGATTACCACGTCCATAAGAAAATATGAGAATCATTGTCCCTAATTTTATTCTACTAGAATCTTCCCAGACATTCTACTAGAATCGTCCCAGATATTCTACTAGTATCGTCCCAGATATTCTACTAGAATCGTCCCAGACATTCTACTAGAATCGTCCCAGACATTCTACTAGAATCGTCCCAGATATTCTACTAGAATCGTCCCAGATATTCTACTAGAATCGTCCCAGATATTCTACTAGAATCGTCCCAGACATTCTACTAGTATCGTCCCAGACATTCTACTAGAATCGTCCCAGACATTCTACTAGAATCGTCCCAGACATTCTACTAGAATCGTCCCAGACATTCTACTAGAATCGTCCCAGATATTCTACTAGAATCGTCCCAGATATTCTACTAGAATCGTCCCAGACATTCTACTAGAATCGTCCCAGACATTCTACTAGTATCGTCCCAGACATTCTACTAGAATCGTCCCAGACATTCTACTAGAATCGTCCCAGACATTCTACTAGTATCGTCCCAGACATTCTACTAGTATCGTCCCAGACATTCTACTAGTATCGTCCCAGACATTCTACTAGTATCGTCCCAGACATTCTACTAGTATCGTCCCAGACATTCTACTAGTATCGTCCCAGACATTCTACTAGTATCGTCCCAGACATTCTACTAGTATCGTCCCAGACATTCTACTAGTATCGTCCCAGACATTCTACTAGTATCGTCCCAGACATTCTACTAGAATCGTCCCAGACATTCTACTAGAATCGTCCCAGACATTCTACTAGTATCGTCCCAGATATTCTACTAGAATCGTCCCAGACATTCTACTAGAACGAAACAATATTTTAGACGGTGATTGTTTTTATCATCTAAAATATCCGCATCATTTTTTTAAGTTTCTGAACTTTTTTACATTGTGAAAAGTATTTTTCTATATTATTCTTGGTTTTTTGCGCATAAAAACAGTTCACTTTTTCTGCCTTGTAAAGTGGAGACTAAAGTCATAATTCTGTGTTCTTTATATTACTTATGATACTGAAAGAAACTTTGAAGTAATATAAAATTCCTGGAGTCCTATATTATCAATCGGCTTTATTACTTGTTCTGTAGTTTGTCTTTTTATCCAGATCAAAATTAGGTTTGTTCAACAGGAATTGTTGAACACTTTTTGCATATTAGCGTATATTTATTCAGACTTATTTGGAATATTTGGCTTGAAAATATATTAGCTGTTTTATCTATATCAGCTTTTCACCCTGCCAAATTATAAAAGTGTTCTGAATATCAAATGCTGATTTTTCAAAAATAATTTCAATTCGCAGTTTGTCAGTGTTTTCTACTGGTAGTAGTAGAATATGCTGTTTTTGCGACATTAACATTTCTTATTCCCATCTTTAATGGTTTCTTCTGTAGTTGTGTGATCTGTGATGCTAACCATGAAATAAATAAAAAATGCTATATTTCTGATTTAATTATTCTGGTAACTCGAAATGCATTGCTGGCATTTATGTCTGCCGGCCATTCAGAGGTTCAAGTCCAAGTGAAATTTAGATAACGGGAATCGTGATTTATTTTAATTAAACTATTATTTGCACTAATTTGACAGTTTTTTTATTCCAGCTGTTGTTCGATAGTTTACTTGTGCAGTCCGTGCATGTAAGCCCGCTTTTCTAATTAAGCAATTGATTGCCCATGGCCTATTGCGAAATTAGTAAGCACGTATCTCGTCGCAGTGGCATTAAGCTTTGCTTCTGTCGATATATAGTTTGTCTTCGAAACGGGTCAATGCAAGAGCCTCTATAGCTCAGTGGCTAGAGCACTGGTCTAGTAAACCAGGGGTCGGGAGTTCGATCCTCCCTAGAGGCTACATTTTTTACAAAAAAATTCAATTGCTAAATCGAAATATGAGGTCTAAAGTCCCTCTAGCCTCGAGTTTTTTTTGAGAGCCATTCACAAGTTTTGTATTGTTTTAATAGAAACGTGCAGACGAAAGCTCCTATAACTTAAAAGTATATATTTTTTCATTTAAATACTACTTTTATATAGTAGCAAGTTGCTTATTGTGCAGAGCACAAAATGCACATTTTTTAACTGGATATAAGCTCGTTGGCCAATCTGGGATAAAAATGTTTAATTAACAGTTTTTTTGGAGAAGCAGTAGTAACTTTAACTTATTGCTTGCTGCCCATAAAAATAAAAATATGGTAGCCCCCAGGGAGGATCGAACTCCCGACCCCTGGTTTACAAGACCAGTGCTCTAACCACTGAGCTATGGAGGCACTGGGGAGGCAGGAATCATGCAACCTATTTAATAGCTTTATTTTTAGTTGAATCTTCAGTTCATGATTCCCCATTTCTCGTTCGTTCATTTTTCGTTCAATTTCAAACAAACGCTTTTTCAATTTCAGCAAGCTTGCAATCTAATTCATCAATCTTTTGATGAATCGTAGGCAAACTTGCATTCGATTTCAACAAAAGACATTCATTTTCAGCAAAGCGCACTCGATTTCAATCCCTCACATTTGTCTATGACAAAAACTGTCGCAACTGAACTAAAAAATGTGTAAAGGTAAAATAAATCAAGCGAAATTAGCCAAGCAATGAAAGCTTATAGGTCTGCTTACAATCCAAGTGAATTGCTAAATTACCCAGGCAAAGTTTGCCCAGAAGTTATATTGCAGAATGCTGTGACTTGTAAACACTAACACTAACAGCTGTTGCAGTCACAATTCCGATTTGACATGATTTGAAAAGTCCATTTCATTCAGCATAAAAGATTTAAGTTCTTATAGGGTCCAATACAAAAATGTAAGCTGAATGAAAAATAGAATAATTACTCTAAGACACTACTAAGTAACGGTAGGCAGTAGTTCAACCGTGATTTTTATTTCAAAGAGTGCATCGAAGTGATATTTGCCTGTTATTTACAGGACTTTTATGGCTTGAAAGCTAAATCACTTTTTGGTCAACAAGCACAGTTAAAATTGATTTGTCAAAGAAGTAAAAAATGAAATATAAATGACAGCTTGTTGTCTTTTTATTCTAAATTATATACTGCATACTCTGCAGCGAAGTTGTTGCATTCTGCAATAATTAAGATAAAGCGTATATTTTGAAAGTACAATTTACAGCACATCGCGTGTTTAATATTGGTTTTTGAAACAACTTCACAGATAATTTAGTGAAAATTATTTTCGTAGGTCTAAAATTTTAATCGTAATCGTCCTCAGAATCGTCGACCGACCTGCGCCGCTGTCGTCCATTGTTGCTTTTCTGCAAAGTCCGGCATATTGAATCTTAAAGTAACATTCAACCAATAATAGCCCTTTGATTTTATTTATAAAAGATATTAATTGTTTGTAAGGAATTACGTCGTGATATTGAATGTTTTAAAAAACACGTGGCGATTTAAGGAATGAATTCAAAAGCATGATTTTTTGGAATTTAAGTCAAGAACTTAAAAATCGCGAAGACTTACAACTTCAAAGGGCACTGGCACGGCAAAGAATTGCACGTTCGGTTGGCTACTCCCGCCGCCACCATCGCGGCGTCCGCCTCGGTGACGATTTCGTCGTTGAGCCGCCCGTTCGGCTTCCTCGATGTCCTCCTGAAGGCGAGTCTTCTCCCGGCGTTGCTTCCGAGCTGTGGCATCGATCTGCAAATGAACGAAATAAATTTTCGTTGGAATTTTAATTATTTTTAATGCATCCCGATAAGCACGTAATATTCATCACTTTTTTCGATACATATCGGATTGACATATCCGATATATGTACAATGCGATATATACATATCGCATTGTACAACTATATTTTTTCAAAGCAGTGTAACTGATAGGCATGATGATCACTTGTAAGTTCGTGGCCTAGTGGTTGAAGCCTCGGTACAGACCGAGAGGTCGGGATTTCGAATTTCAGACAAAAGAGATAAAGACAAATTATGTGCTCAAGCTGGACACTGTACTCCTTAATGCTTGATGCTTCCTTAATGCCTCATTTCGATGTAAGATAAGTGCCTTTGTCCCCAACCCCAGTCCACAGGCTGAAAAGCTCATAGCCGCTCAAAAGGTGCAGCTGTGCCACCAGCATATATACAGTTTTCTATACATATCGGATCAAAGCATCTCGTTATGATATAGACTTTCACCTGCTTCTCAAGCGATGCGATTCGGGTCTCAGCCTTGTCTAGCAGCTGGTACAGTTCCAGACGCTCCGAACTCTCCATGCCGTTTCTTTTCTGCTGCTGGCTGGCCTTCACAGACGCCATCTCGTCGCGCAGCTTCCGATTCTCCTCCATCAGCGCCTTCGCCCGCTGGTCGTCGTCGCGTCCGGCTGCGTTGCGCCGATCGCGCAGCAGTCGCTCCATGCGCTCAATGACCTTCTCCTGTTTGGCGCAGGCTTCCTCCAGACTGCGCTGCTTGGCTACTCGCTCTTGAAGACGCTGAAGCAGACGCTGTTGAGATTCGTGAGCGTCTGCTAGTCGTTCCATACCAGTCTCTGTCTGATTGCCAGCGATCAGCTCGTTCTGAAGCCGATGTACCCGATCCTTGTACTGTTGCAGTTGGGCCACGCTGCCCCGCAGGTTCTGGCGCAGGGCGACTGCAAAGGCCCAGGTTTTCACGGGATGTTTGGTGATTTTACGGCAGCTGGGCTATAAAGCTGTGCATATGGGGGGATCGGATCAGGAATAAATGAGAGCTCGGATTAAGGGGAAATGGAAATATTAAAATTATGCTTGATTAAACGATTCTTCATTAGATGAGAACGAATAATTAGTGATAAATGAGAACGAAATAATAATAATCAATAAGACAGGGGCGTTGCCAGGAGGGGGCACAGAAGCCACGCCCACTAACGGCTGACGAAACTTTAGGCAGCGCGGCGTCCCCTGGTAGTGGCGCCCCCTGGTAGTGGCGCCCCCTGGTAGTGGCGCCCCCTGGTAGTGGCGCCCCCTGGTAGTGGCGCCCCCTGGTAGTGGCGCCCCCTGGTAGTGGCGCCCCCTGGTAGTGGCGCCCCCTGGTAGTGGCGCCCCCAAGAGGCGTGCCCCCTCTAAAGGAAAAATCCTGGCTACGCCACAGCTATGAGAACGAATAATGTAGATGAAAACGTTATAACGAAATATATTTGGTTTTAGGAATGATTAACGCAAACCATGACAGATAAGAGGATAAGAGTCCTCATTACCGTATCGCGCCATGAGCTCAGCCCTGGGAATGCCATCCAACTCGACGCTATCCTGCAGTATTTTCGATGCATCCGAATAGCTTCCAAGATCGCGCCTGAGCGCTGAATTTTCCATCTCCAGCTCGCGCACCCGATCTCGCAGGGCCAGAATGTCTTGACCCATCTTGCGCAGAGCGTCGCGATATTTTTCAATCTCGCCCAGCTGTCCGTCCAGTTGAGCAATGTAGTCGGGTCCGTAGTTGTGCAACTTTGGCACTAGGGCGTTGCTAAGTGGCGCGGCGGCTGCAGCCGCAGCCTGTGGTCGACGGGCGGTGCCGGGACCCGCGGGGAAGATATAGTCATAGTCTGCAAGTGCGCCTGCCGGCAGAGGCGTGGAGCCGGCCGCATCTGGCAGGTCGCCGTCTGTGATTGGCTGACGTGGCGGAGTGAAGTTGGAGATGACGTGTGCGTAAGAGATCTGATTGGCTCGAATAGCCTTTTTTGTTTCGAAAATTCATCTGCTAATTTTGATCAGGTCTTAAATGCTCGTACATGCATTTTAAAATTAAATGCAGTTTAATTTGGCCATAGAATTTGGATATTTTCAATATAACCTGACCATTGCCTCAAAAACTCAGTCTGGCCATAGACTATCGAAGCTTAAAACTATCAATGTCTGTAAAACAATTTCCTCGAAAAAGAATCAAGTTTTCACACTTACATCGCTGGTATATGGTCGATAGTACAAGGTTGCCATAGTACTATAGGAACGACCAAATCAGATTAAGATTGTATTCCTTGGTTTCTTGGTTTTCCTTCTCTTTGTTGTCTTTTCTTAATTTCTGATTTTATGCGTCATATAAAAACACGATCGCCTTTGCTTTAAAATTAATTTTCTGTCCAGAACTATAGGAGAGGCAGAAGCACAGTCTGTTTGGTTTGTGCTGCGAGAAAAAGAGAAAAATGCTGGCCTTCTATTAAAAGACGCCAAGAAGAGTTGCTCTTCTGTGCTCTAAAAGATACGCTGGGCGCTATGTGTGCGCAATGTGCACACACCTTTTTAAGCTTAGAGTGACCAAATTATTCTTTGCGGAGTATAGGAGTGTACACAAACAGTGTACTCAGCACCTTGAATCTTTCGCTTCGCTTTTCTCTCTGTCCCTCTCCCTCTTGATCCTTCTGTAGTCATGGGATACGCTTTAGCCCTATAAACATTGCAACATAAGCATGCATAATTATGGGATCTTATATAATGGTTTGGGAATTTACGAGCGTAGTTTGTTTGCAAAATTCCAACTCCACAGCATATTTGCAGATATAGAAAAGAAGGAAATGAGAATTTCAGTTGTCTGCTATGGGTAGCTTTGAAAACGTTATCTCATTCTGTCAATACTTGTGCGATAGGCTATACGTTAAAGATAAATCTGCAGCGCATGCATGCCTACTTATAGTAATGCAAATCTTGACAGTTTTTAGAAAGTGAAAAATCTTGATCCCTTTTATCAATCGAATATAGCCCGAGTAAGTATGGATTGGACAGTCAAAATTATAGGGTTGGAGATTTTAGTTAAGTGTAGAGTGGAGAGTGGAGATTTTGAAGAGCGGAGAGTGGAGATTGTGTAGAGTGAGGTTGAGATGGTCTAAAGTGGAGGGTGAAAAATTTGGTTACATTTTTTCTCTAACGTGCCATGAATACTAACGCAGCACTATAAATAATACGCTAATATTATTATTAATTATTAATAAATAATTTGTCTAATTTACGGTACTTTTGAGGCAACTCAGTGAGCTGATGAGAACCAATTAGCTGCACTTCGATCTGCGTCTGCATAAGCTTTTTTGTTGCATTAAAAAGTGAAGAATAAAGTCAATAAAGGGCGATTACATCAAGAAGCATATGGGGCAATGGGCACACGAGTTGGTTAAAGACTGATAAAATAGTTTCAAGTTCTAACCACTGGAAATTGTCTTCTTTAGCCAGCTGAAATCTAATTTGTTATTCAATTTCTATGACAAAGAGAGTCTGACTTGTCTAATACTAACAGTAGTGCTATTTGCACATTTTCATTCCGCTTGTATAGTATAGCAAATTTATGTAGCTTCTATATATTTAGCCTTTAGGAAACTATAGATTGGCTTCTCTTAGAGTTAGTCTCTAAAATAGCAGTAATGTTTTCATTCATTAATAAAAATCAACAGTTTTCAGAAACTTTACTTACTTGTTTAGGTCGAATTCGGCATCTGAGGCTCTGCAACACGAAAAGTAGTATAATAAGAATTAATGTTAACCGTTAATCAAAAACAAAATGCAGCATTAACATTTTCCCTTTATCGCTTCTCGGCCTTATTGGCTAAGATCAAAGTGTAGTTTCTGTTCTTTTGAGATTAATACCTCAAACGTAGACCATTGGTCTACTACGTTATTAATCCAGTTTTTGTGGAATCGGGCCAGTGCTTCGTGTTCACACGACCTGGTCCACGCGTAGGCCTTGCGCTGCAGTACAGCAAGGATCTGCGCATCTAAGAAATACAAAAATAAACCGAGCGGGCAGCGTAAAACACCCTTCTGTAAAATCCTTGGAAATAAGTGTTAAGCCGTATACTTTCATTTCACTGAGACGCTCACAAGAAACGAAATTGGTGTGTTTTTATACAAGCCTACGTACGCATTACTAGTAAAAAAGTTTCTTGCTTTAGCAGTTAACTAATTTTTTTCCAAACTAATTTACAATATTAGATTTGAATTCAATCGAATACTTATGCAACTTAAATATAAGACTGTTGAAAAATACATTTTGTCATTCCTCATAATTTTTACTATAATAAAAAACTTTTTTATTATACTTTCCTAATTATTATAAAAAAGACTGGAACACAAGTAAAGACGAAAACATTTTAAAGTACTAACAAAAAATTTTTATATAGAATTTCTATTATATTTATACATACCGACTGTGGCTCCACGCAAATATTAAGTCCAGTTTTAAAACTGGAAGTAAAAGCGCTTCATGCTTTGGTAGAAAAAACTACCAATATGCCTAAATAAAAAGGGCTGTTTTCCAAAAACTTCTCGGCCTTATTGGCTAAGATCAAAGTGTAGTTGATCTTACCGGAAACATCGGCAACACAACAATGGCAACAGCATCGACCAGCCTGGAACAACAACACGACAGCGTCGACGAAGACGAAGAAGGAGACAGGCAACCCAACAGCCAACCAACGCGTACCGCCTGCCCAGCCTGTGGAAAGCTCCTCACCATCAAAGGACTACCACGCCACCTCAAAGCCTGTCGAGAACGCCACTTACAAGCCGGAGACATCACTGGCGCCGACCGGGCGGCTAGCGCAATGGACGGCCAGCATCGTTGTCCCCACTGCAGAGCGACCTTCGCCAGGCTTGCTAAACACATCAGCACCTGCCCAGCTGCTCCTGCCAGCAGAACCGCCCAGCGCAGGAAAGCCCCGTCGGAGGAGACCACAAATGCGACAGATGCGGCGCGGAATTCGGCACGGCACGCGCCCGCAACATCCACGCCGCCAGGTGCAGGCCAAAGACGACGCCGAGCTAACGAACGCAGTCGCATGCCGGCACTGCCACATGATCATCTCCAGCGCCAGATGGGCACGGCACGCGACCCTTTGCGCCACGAGACGGGGAGCCCCGGCAGCAGCAGCGGCACCTACGGCGGCGGCAGCGGCTCCAGCAGTCCCTGCCGTCTCAGCAGCACCAGCGACAGCGACACCAACAACACCAACGGCGGTGGCGTCAGCGGCAGCACCGGTAGCGGCCGTGACAGCAGCAGCACCGACGGCGGAGGCGGCGGCGACAGCGACACCCGCGACTCCAACAGCACCCGCGGCGCCAGCTCCAGAGGCACCAACTACGGCCGCGGCGGCAGCATGCCTCCAAGCGATCGCCAACCTACCTGAGGACGACGCAACAGCCTGGCCGGCGTTCTGCACCGCCTGCGATTTATCCTGTTATCGCAGGATAAATATGCGAACTTTTGCATGTAATATTCGGGATGTTTTTGGAAAACAAAGGTGAAATAATGCACGTCTTGCCGTCAAAATAACGAAAAAACTTAGCAGAAGCGATAGAAAAACTGCTATCAAAGTAAAAATTGCGAAAAGATTATACTAAGGAGAAAAAGCATTTTATGCTATGTCAAAATGACACCTACGTTGATCTCAGCCGATATTAAGTCAGTAAAAATTCAATCGGTTATAAAAATATTAACAAATTAACAACTACAGATTCGATTTTTCGCTGAAATTTATATTTGCTAGAATAATGGCTTTTCAATAATTCACAAATATTGTTAATAACGGCATTAAGTTTAAACAAAACGCATGCAAATGATATAGTCGATATTGTCTACTTCCTATTCTCTACTTCTCATTCTCAACTAAACTCTATACTGAACTACTGAGCACGGAGTAGCAGACGACCCTAGTATCGATGTCAAACTAGATGCCACAGAGGAATTTGATCAGTTTGATGCATAGCAACAACATATCAAAAAGAGCAGACGGAAAAAAGCAGGCCTGTACCTAACTTCGTGGCCCCGCACAATTATCGATCGCTTTCGAGTGAGGACACCGGGACTTCTTTTTCCACTGTCATTTGATCAAAAACAAGCCCAAGCAAGAAATGCGGCATGCGCAATCTAGTTGTACTCATTAGTCTGCGTGACACCAACTGAATGCCAATAAGGCCAAGAACCAACACCCACATTGATCTTAGCCAATAAGGCCGAAAAGCGACACCCACATTGATCTCAGCCAATTGCACTTTACAAGCATCGAATGTATGTTTCCCATGGGCCCATATTTGACAGACTTTTTAGACGGAGCCAGGTTAACGAAAACTAGTTACTTTTCTTCAATCACAACAAATCGTTCTTTCTCAGATTCCTCCGCACCTCAGATCCCTGCACATCCTAAACCACAGATCCCATATCTCAGAAAATACATCCAATATGGGACAGCTGATCCTACATCCGAGATCCTATATCTCATTCGACAGACCTTAGATCTCAAATCGCAGATCCTGAATCGCACATTCTGAATCGTGATCGAAAAAGCCCTTTCAAGTTCCAATGAACCCGAATAATAATAGAGAGCGGAGGGACAGGATTTTGAAGTGTCTGGGTGGGGTCTCACAATGAGTCATGCTCATTGGATTGTCTACACTGCTCTTACCAACACTTTGCAAAACGATGCTGCGGAAGCAACGACTGAAAAGACTGAAGAGCCATAAAGAAAACGATTGGACATTGAGGCCTTGGCAACAAGACATTGAGACACGCTTAGAAGACACAGGGGAGAGGTGAGACGGACAAAAAAGTAAAGGGGAGAAATGAGAGAGGCATGAGAGAGTCTTGGTTGTCTAGCAGTCTTGGGTGTCTAACAGTATTGGGTGTCTAACAGTATTGGGTGTCTAACAGTATTGGGTGTCTAACAGTATTGGGTGTCTAACAGTATTGGGTGTCTAACAGTAATTGGGTGTCTAACAGTATTGGGTGTCTAACAGTATTGGGTGTCTAACAGTATTGGGTGTCTAACAGTATTGGGTGTCTAACAGTATTGGGTGTCTAACAGTATTGGGTGTCTAACAGTATTGGGTGTCTAACAGTATTGGGTGTCTAACAGTATTGGGCGTCTAACAGTATTGAGTGTCTAACAGTATTGGGTTAACTCCCCCCTCCTGCCTCCTCCCCTCCCCCTCCCTCCACCTCGGCCCCTTCCTTTCCTCCCCTCCCCAGGCCCCTCCCCACCCTTTCCGCAGTCCCGTCCCCGTCCATAACTGCTACGTCCCACCAGCCAGCTCCTGTCCTGCCGAGCACCAACTTGACCCTGCGTCCTTCCTGGAAGACACCTCGCACGGGACTCACCTTGTCGTTGGCGACTTCAATGCGCACAAGGTTCTCTGGCACTTGCCCCTCTCCGACTCCAGGGGAGATCTTTTGGCGGAATTCCTCTTGGAACAAGGCGTCGCTGTCCTCAACGAAGATGCTCCCACGCGGCTACTCCAGTCCGGGCAGCCAACCTCCCCGGACATCAGCCTCGCCAACCTCGACATCTTCTTGTCCTGTGAATGGGAGACCCTTGTCACGCTAGGCTCGGACCACCTCCCATTCTGCTTACTATCAACACCGTGGAGTCCCCGGTGCCAGCTACTCAACACTCCTTTGTCAACTTCAAGAAGGCAAATTGGGAGAAACTCACCACTGAATGTGAAGACCTGTTTGAGAAGCTTCCTGCTCCCAGGCATCCTCATCCTGGAGAGAAAGCCTTCAGGCAGGCTATCCTTCAAGCAGCTAAGCACCACATCCCAGCTGGGAAACTTCAACATTTTCGTCCCCACTTCCCGCCGGAAGCCGACGCCCTCTGCAAGCAAAGAGACCTCATTCGCACGGATAACCCTCACGGAAGCTATCACCATCATTCAAGACGAAATCAACCAGATCTGCTCCAAATTTCGCCGGGCGAACTGGAGGGTAAAGCTTGAGCAGTTCAGCATCAAGCACCAGGTCTCTGAACTGTGGCGAACCATCAAGAACCTCAGCGGTAAAGGCCACAAAAAAAACTCCGCTGGCATCCTTTTTGACGAGCTTCCTTTAACTGATTCCAAACGCATTGCCAAGGCCTTCAACAGGCAGTTCTTTGATCAAATTCATCCGGCCACCCCGGACGACAGACGCCTCAAAAGGGACATCAGACTTTACCCCACCAATGGCTTCCTGCTCACGTCCAAGGGACGTCACGTCGGCCATCAAAAGCTCTTCGCCGTCCAAAGCCACCGGACCGGATGGCCTTTCCCCCATCGTCCTGAAGCATCTTGGACCAAAGGGAATTGCCTTCCTCTGCTGCCTATTCAATCTGAGCCTTAGCACCAGTATCGTTCCTAGCACCTGGACATCTGCCAAGGTAGTGCCTCTTCTCAAAGGGACAAAGATGCTACCTGCAGCTCCTCCTACAGGCCAATCTCGATCCTTTCTCCAGCCGCCAAATTGCTGGAAAATTGCCTGCTGTCCACCTTTCAGAGCGCACTTCCGCTCCCCACCTGGCAGCATGGCTTCCGCGCGGGGCACTCCACCGCCACCGCCCTCACCAGCCTCACCAGCTCCATCAGCAACGGCCTTAACCAACCTAAACCTGCTGAGAGGACTCTGCTCATCGCACTCGATCTGCAAAAAGCGTAGAAGGTGTATTCTGCACCGATATTGCATGAAAGACATCAAGGTCAACAAGCAGCCTGTGAAACTCCAGGTGCAGACTGAACAACCTACTACGGAGGTCTTTACGACACCTGCCTCAAGCCCTGCTCTGGCCTCTGGTCCATTCAGGCAGTCATCTAGATCATCATCCACTCCTCCAGTTCTCCGACATGCCAACCGCAGGTCATTGGACCAATTAATGTAGACACTCCTTACGGTCTTGGAACTGCCGAAGGACTACTGCGTCCCGCTAGCAGCCAGGTAGACAGTCCCTACAGCGGTCTGTTGGATCACCAAGCTGTCGAATCCGAAACAGAGATGGAGGTGGATGCTAAAGCAATTGCTAGTTGTAACACACTAAAAGTGGGGAACGAACCTCGCGCTGGCAGACCGAGACCGGTTTCTGGCTTGTTTGCCTTCGTCAGTCAGCCATAGCCACACGCAGTCCTCTCCCACCACTCTTAGTGTGCACAGAAGTCTCTTTCAAGCTTGCCATTTTTATGGCGATATTTTTTAGTGTTATTGAGAGTTTTGCAGCCAAGTCTTTGCTTTTCTACTGTTGTCAGTAGTCTGAATTGTATCTCTCACACTAGTTCAGCATATCCAGAACTCACATGTGACGTCACAGATGCAAAATTTAGCAACCACGAAGGTGACTGCCTTGTGAACTACTATCCTAAACTCCTAGCTGATCAAGAAGACCTACTGTACCAGCGAATAGTCCGTGTGATGTCCTGTCGCTCGCCATTTAGACATCGCCCACAAGAAGTTATGATGAAGACGAAATCAGACCTTGGGCTTTCATACACTGCCTGCATGGATCACTCATCATCATGGCCGGTGCCTGCCAGCGTAAATTACTCCACTCGGTACCTGCAGTCACCGATCATGAAGGCTTACGAATCTCGCTGATCTTCAGGCGTACTGAAGTTATCATCAGGCCTCCAAAAAGACCGGACATAGACAGCATGAGCCCAATCGTCCAGCCAGCGGCGACATCTGAGCGACCAGGCAGTGGTGCGGCGAACTACGGCCCCGCCGCACCTGGCAGCTCTGGCAAGTCCAATCAGCCAGCTCAAAAGCAACAGCGCCAAGTTCCGATGACCAAGCCAAAGACCTATGCCAACACTGCAGCCGCTGCCAGGCCGACGAAGCCATCGTAAAACAATGTCGAAAATAGTGGTTTTTGCCACCAGACACACCAACGAGAATAGTTGATAATCTCGATGATGACGATATTCTGTGATTCTGGGAGTTGTTTCATCGGATAGAGAAACAATTTTAGTTCATTGTCAATTGTCCATCCATAACTTCAGAAGTCCTTCTCGGTGGTGTTCGAGTCAGCCAGACTGGAAGACTGCATCAACGATTTCCAAGTGCGTCGATTTCTTGCCAGCCGTCATTCCTGCTGATCCCGCGGAGCCTGGCCAATCAGCACGGACTGCTTCAACTCACAGACCCGGCTGAAATTCATCGCACAGAACATTGCCAGCCTCGTGAGTTACGCCGCCAGTACTCACTCGAACTGGAAGCCAAAAAGCTATGCAAGCCTCCTTGCACAATTCGACCCGGAAACTGCTCCGGAGTTCCTGCTTAATCATCTGCTAAATTAATAAATTTATTCGATAACTAATTGATTACACCTGCCCCGATTGGGCCAGATGTGCAGCCGACAGCACAGCCGCAGCGCGGCGCATCTGAAGGCTGCGTACCGCTGTTCAGTCCATGGACAGGTGAGGCGCCACAACCACCCTCAATTACCCCAGCTGATGCTGGTACCCATTTAACAGCTGGGTGAACTGAAGCAATGTAGAGTTAATTGAATTGTTAAAAGTCGGAAATCAAGTCCCCAAAATTCATAAGACGTAATTCGTAAGTCGTAAGTCGCAAGCCGTAAAGACGGTCTCTTTTGACTCTCTTGGCCACTCTGTCCCTCGGGGCTGAGCATTTCATTAGCTGGTAGCCTGATATAGGTTACTAGTACCGAGCCGCGCTACCGGAGGTGGCCCTGGCGAATGGAATTAAAAAACTCCATATACTACTTTTCTTCATTTTCTCAAAAATAGAATATCACGCTTTTTTCGACAAAAAACAATTTTTTTGGCGAATTAATCAAATTATTTTTCAGTTCATACCAATGGCCTATTCAGGCCGGAGGTCCAACCAAAGTGGTTTGTTTCAGCGGGGCTTCCCTTTAGAGCCTAAAGGAGTTCGGGGTTGCCTACGTTGCCAAATGGATGCTCCTTTGAGCCCATTGGCCCCTTGTTGCCCGTACAGGGGTCTAGTCGGGGGCCGGCTTTGCTCGAGGGCCGGTTCCTCGACTGAAGTTAACTCCGACGTCGCGGGTGGGGCCTTTTAGGCGCTTGGGGGCATCACAATTCTCCAATACTCGGGGGGTTCTCCGGCCCTCCTTGGTCGTCTGTCTGTGGTGCTGTGGCACGCAGGGGCCTCCTCCTTGGGACGGGAGTCCAAGCTTTGGGAGGTTCACTTGGCTCTCAATTTCCCCGGGAGTGGCTGCCAAGCTGCTTAATCCTGTAATTCCCGACCCGGGGGCGGCCTGGGTGGGTTGGGAGGCCCTCATTATACACTCAAAAATCATTTTCACTACTCAATACTTCTTCACTTCTCAAATACTTTTCTCCAGCTCCTATGGGATGGGGTTGTCAGGGGGTCTCGAGAGTTGTCTTTGCGGCCAGATGCGTTTGTGCGTTTGTGCTTTCATGCGTTGCGGCCAAGCGTACCCAAATCCAATGCATTGTGCATTTTCTTCATCCAACATTTTGCGTTCTCATCCAATACTTACCTTTTAACTCATGCGCATTTTTATTGTTTTATGCATTCCTCAAATATCTTCGTTACTTCCAATCGTGTAAACTCCCCCCACACCAGCTACGCACTTGTTTTTTAGCTTTGTGTTATCGCACTTTACTGGTGTGGGGGAGTACCAACTTGACTTCGAATTTTCCAAAAATACTTCGACTTACCAAAAATAAATGGTATTACAGCGGCAGAGCCCCGGCTTGGGGCTGATCCGCGGGACTTGTCCCACTACCACTGTAAAAAAAAAGTCGCACAACTAATATGTTCGGCATTGGCTGGGGTAAAATGGTGGGTCTGAAGCCTCCCCTGTTCCTGGATAAAAAAACTGTACACAGCATGTGGACAGGTGCTGTGATCTGACTGATTTCAGAAACAATAGTTTTATGTGATGACCGTCTAGTTTAAGTTAGACGAAAGTGGCACTGCTCCAGGAAGTCGTGAACTGTAACCATGGCAACCAACCAAAATCGCAGGCGCATTGGGTCTCTGGTCCAGCGCGTCGGTGTTGACTGTCTGCGAGCTTGTCGAACTGGCCAGTCAGCTAGCCGGAGCTCTTCGAGAACGACTTCGACATCGGCGTCAACGTAGCAGCGATCAGTCTCCGAAGCGTCTGCAAAGCATTGACAATGTCCAGGAAGACTGCAGTGACAATCATTGCGATGATAATTGTACAATGACCGGTACGGCTTCAGACGTCAGACTTAATGCAAAAAGACCGATTCTCTTCTGCATGAAGAGAACATTCTGTTTGACACAACTGTGCCGTAAAAGTACAAATTACTACGAATTTTAATCATGTTCATGACTTAGAAAAATTGACCTGAACCTGTCCGAAATGGATTGGTTTCGAATAAGTGTTGAAAAGCGTTTTCAAAAGCTCGTATTTATCACGTAGTTTAACAAACCGCATTTTTACCCGATTATAAATGATTTATTTGAATGCTACGAGCTGTAATTTCAGAAAGCATTGCTAAACAGAATCTGTAGCTCAAACTAACAATAAAAGAAAAATATTTTAGCCAACTAGTCACACAAACTGTCGAACAGGTGATCACTTTCTAACAGGTTATTTCACTGTCTAACAGTTGGGTAACAGGTTATTCCACTGTCTAACAGTTGAGTAACAGGTTATTCCACTGTCTAACAGTTGGGTAACAGGTGATTCCACTGTCTAACAGGTGAGAACACTGTCTAGCAGGTAAGAACACTCTCTAACAGTTGTGTAACAGGTAATTCCACTGTCTAACAGGTGAGTCCCCTGTCTAACAGGTTAGTCCCGCGTCTAACAGGTTAGTCCCGTGTCTAACAGGTTAGTCCCCTGTCTAACAGGTTAGTCGCGTGTCTAACAGGTTAGTCCCGTGTCTAACAGGTTAGTCCCCTGTCTAACAGGTTAGTCCCCTGTCTAACAGGTTAGTCCCGTGTCTAACAGGTTAGTCCCCTGTCTAACAGGTTAGTCCTGTGTCTAACAGGTGATCCCCTAAAGGAAAAATGGGAGTGTTCACTGCCAGTGTGATGAAAGATAAAATTGTTGCCTGAATATATGCATATTTCTAAACCAAGTTGTTCTTAAAAAAACATCGATATTCTGCAGCAGAAGCAGCATCAGTGATGGATGGATAGATTCAACTTTTCAAACTACAGCTAGAAGTAGAAATACGGAATCAAAAGTTTAACATGTGTGTTTGTTGTGCTAAGTCAAACCTTAGTGGAAAAAATCTGTCAGTTTTTTGTCCAACACTGTCGAGTTATTTTGCCAGTCACTGGCGTGTAACTGACATGCTTGCCAACTAGAATTCTAATGTATTATTTTTTCACCTGCTCTAACGGACAGTGCTTTGCCAGGCCTAGATAGGGGTTATTTACGGGAGGTATTTTCGGGGCTAAGGTCTACTAATGAAGGCCGGTTTTTACACGCCCGAAATGTCTATGGTCAAAACTTGCTATATCTGTTCAGCTAAACTAGCTTAGCTTTGGCCATAGACACTTGGAGCGGACGAACATTGTGTAATATTTCACGTGCAGACTAAACCGTTGTTGCACGGTCTGTCTATGGGCACCCAAAAATTATACACTGCCAGTGGAGAATGCCAATAGCTTGCACCAAATGTGACTCCAAAAACATTGGTGCACTAATAGCCATTCTTTACTACATCATTGCTTCGATTGCGAATGCAAAAAAGGATGAAATATGTTTTCTCAGCTCTTCGTGTGCCTCAGTCGGTTCAGTTGAAAGGAGAGGCGCATTCGCACAGAACCCGAAGCACGTTGGCGTCATTCCACTGCGCATCTGCGAGCTGGGTGTGAAGTCTGGATCGATAAACCGCATTCTGGTTGCCATTGTTCGGCTCTCCGCTGCCCCACAGGCTGGCGTCAAGGCTGATGTTGCAGGCGACCCAGTGCCAACCACCTGTCGGGTTGCCATCAGGACGGAAGCCTCCCAGCCAGAAATTCAGCCCAGCACTGTAGCTTGAGTAGATCTGGTCCACACGGCTCATCTCGGTAGCGTCGGTCACATCGGCCATGATCACCAGACCGCTCTCGGACTCGCACTTCTGCCTGCTCATCGACCAGTTCCCAGTGCCAGCGAGCAGCTTGTACTTCACTCCGCACAGGTCGTCCCCGTAGCCAGTCGGACACAGCTGGCCAGCCTCGAGTCCCAGCTGCTGCTTCACAAACACCTGGCCTCTCCTGGAGCAGCTGCAGTCCCTCACCGACTTGCTGCACTTGTCGAACACGAACAGCTGACACGGACCGTCAGCCATGGTGAAGGCCTGACAGCGCTGATTCAGGAAGCACAGACCAGCGCAAGAAAATGTAATAATTTCCAAGTGGGTCTCAACAAACTTCGAGTTGATGCAGAGAAAGCCCTCAGTGATGGTGAAGAATCCTGCGAAATCCCTCTGCGCCATTGAGCAGCTGAGCACGGAGCAGGTGAACAGCAGGACAGTCAAGCGACTGGCACCGAGCTTCATTCTGTCGTTGCCTTTCTAGTCAGTTCTAATCTTCCAGCAGCTAGACCGAATTGTGAATATGTTTTTCCGTTCTCAGGCAGGTGCTGCAGCGTCAGAAATCTGACTCCACAGATTTGCCTTCTGCTAATTTATTGAGCCGGCCAAGGATGCTGTCCTCACAGTTGGTGCACAATGGGGATGCTTTTCGAGACCGTAAAATTCTATTGGCTGGTGGGTCTACTGTTTTCATCCTCCTAATAATTCTCAACGCATTTACTCATCTATTCGCGTCTCATAGATAGATCGAAATGTCAAATGACCGAGCAGACACATCGGAACAGTGCTTATTTCCAGCGCTCTTGTCATCTCATGTCATTTCGGAATATTTTCCCCGTAATTAAAATTGCAGCAAAAACTCAGCTGGCAGTAATTCTGTTTGTTATTAAGATTTGAACCTTCTCTCAAAACTGGCCCACCTCTACCTCCCTAAAAAACCTTACTCTCTGTCGTATTCTCAGAACAGAGAGACTGTGCCAGCTTGTCCGTAGCCTAAGGGCTATTACTGGGACCTCCTGGATTCCCCTGCTCGACACCGCACAATGCCCACTGCATCTAGGTCACTTAAATCAAGAACCGGATGTGAAACCGTTTTAGATTGCTCGAAAATTTATATAATATTTGGATGTGGGCCATGAGTAGTGGCACATAATTTCTGACTGTAGACCTGCAGCCAGCGAGGAGGCAATTCTGCCCATTTCGCTGACTCCTGGGCACACACGCACATAGATACTGTACGCAGGCATACGCTCACACAGGTTTGTATATCTGCCCTGACTCTCTAATTGTCAGGCAGTGTACACTCTCACTGTGCCTTGTAGGTTGGCCATCAAGGGCGTAAATTGCACAAGTCACCAAGCCTTCTCTCCGCGGCTGCGCCTCAAATGAATGTGGCCTCACCGCGGAATCGAGCTCAGAGACCTTGGTGCGAGAGGCGCACGAGTTAACCGCTCTGCCACTCACCCTCCTGATTACTCTAAAGGGTTATTCGTCTAACAAAATGTATCTGCAGCATCGATGATGCTTTGAAACTGACTGCTTTCCAGAACTAAGCAGGCTAGAAAAAATGCATGCAGTCCTTTTGAAAGTGTACTCGCTCCAGTGCTTGAAATCTTCTAGCTTCTATTTTTTCGTGATGCTGCGACGCAGAGCTCAGGAAAAATATTCCAAACGTTTTTATCTTTCATCGACTCGGGTGACTGCGGTGAAGTGGCATTGTTCCGGATCACTCTGCAGTAATTGGTAACTGATAAAGAGCTGTCTGCCATTACCACTTCGCTGCACAAAACAGTAGCGATTATACTTTTTCATTTGGAAAGCACAGGATACTTTTTTCAGGAACGCGGGTTAAAAAAATTCTATTTGTAGGCCAAATGGCGACCAGAATATCCTTAAAAAGAAAATCATAACTAACAGTTTTTGCACACTGCTTCGCAAAACTAATCCTCTAAGTTAGCGATCAACCATTGTTCGGTTTGAGCATGTTTTTTTTGCATATTTTTGCGTTTAATTTCAACAAAGCTGAGGTTCAATTTAGACAATTTGAAATTCAAATTAGACAAACTGCAGTCAGGTGTTTATTTTGGAAATAATTTTTAACTTTCTTCTTCTCCCATGGCTAGATTTGGTTGGATTATTAATACGTTGAATTATCCACATTTGGATCTGCTAATCCAGACCAAATTAATCATCACTGATCCCTTCAGTCCGGAAAAGATCACACCAGTTAAAAAAGTTTCCCTTAAAATATTCACTCGGACTCTTAGGCATATATTTTCTGTGCACCAACAAGTTTATCCTCAAATTTTATTAAACAGGCATAATTAAACGAGCACTGTGGTTGCGGTAGTTAAATCGACTACACAATTTTACCCCCAATTTCAACCCCCGGTGGCTACAACCCCTGTGACTACAACCCCTGTGGCTACAACCCCTGTAGCTACAACCCCTGTGGCTACAACCCCTGTGGCTACAACCCCTGTGGCTACAACCCCTTTGGCTACAACCCCGTCTAGCTACAACCCCCTCTAGCTACAACCCCCTATAGCTACAACCCCCTCTGGCTACAACCCCCTCTAGCTACAACCCCTGTGGCGACAACCCATGTGGCTACAATCCCTGTGGCTACAACCCCTGTGGCGACAACCCATGTGGCTACAACCCCTGTGGCTACAACCCCTGTGGCTACAACCCCCTCTAGCTACAACCCCCTCTAGCTACAACCCCCTCTAGCTACAACCCCCTCTAGCTACAACCCCCTCTAGCTACAACCCCCTCTAGCTACAAGCCTACAACCCCCTCTAGCCACAACCCCTGTGGCTACAAACCCCTGTGGCTACTAACCCTGTGGCAACAACCCCTGTCTTAGCATTGATCAAAGCACTGCCCGATCTTAAAGGCAAAATGTAGGACAGAATGTACGTGTAACCAAGCTGGCGAACTAAAGCAATAAATTAAAAAGTTAAGCAGCCTGCTCCAGGACGTTAACAATATTTTCCCGAGCTGAGACTCGAACTCCAGATGTCTCGGTTAGAAATCCAAAGCAATACCCAATATTTTAAATCTTAGCTTCAAAGCAACAACAGCAACAACAACAAAAAGCGAAGCTCCATTGTCAGATTGCGCGCTGCAGAATCAGAGAGAAACGACTTTACCGTATCGCCCTAGTTGCGCCACTTATTTATAAAAAATAAAATTACTGTTGGGTATGAAGCTTTTTGAATATTACTCGTACTAGTCAAATTTTGGTTTCTGAATTTTAATAAGTAAAGGAGAACTACTTATCGTTTATCCTACTTTGAGTAGTACTTAATTCCAGATATACTCGTACATGTTCATCTTTTAAAGCAGCTTTCGTTATCGCTACCGCTAATTTCGCTATTGTTCTTTAACGCTGCAAAGAAGACCAGACAATAGACTCTATTCCAGACTGCTAAGCTGATAAGTAATCTTGTAAAGCAATGTTTCTGTACTGTATTAATTGGCTTAAACCAATAAATAAACCTATTAAGGTGCAATTCGTACTTGGTCTAAAACTAAAACTACAGACCGCTGTAGATAATTGCTATTCCATCCCATCAAATCTAGTGCTTCATCTGATTGGATCGTGTGACTGTGTGCCACAGCCCACTAAATATATCAGCAGCTGTCACATGTTCCCCACAGCATAAAAGGAGAACTGAATCTGTTTAGTCAGTAGGCTGAAACAAGCTGCTGTCTTTTACAATAAAGCAAAATGGAACTGCCACTACTGCTGCGGCTGCTAGTTCTTCCACTATTCTGCTCTTCACTGGGGAATGTCTGCGAGTATTATAGGGTTGTCGGCCTGCTTTGCATCCGGCCTGCGTTCACAAGAACCATGTTCCACGTTCGTTCCAAGATATTGTGCTCTGACTGGTGCAGCAGGGAGCACCATTGCCAGGCCTTCACCATGGCTGACGGTCCGTGTCAGCTGTTCGTGTTCGACAAGTGCAGCAAGTCGGTGAGGGACTGCAGCTGCTCCAGGAGAGGCCAGGTGTTTGTGAAGCAGCAGCCGGGACTCGAGGCTGGCCAGCTGTGTCCGACTGGCTACGGAGACGACCTGTGCGGAGTGAAGTACAAGCTGTACTCTGGCACTGGGAACTGGTCGATGAGCAGGCAGAAGTGCGAGTCCGAGAGCGGTCTGGTGATCATGGCCGATGTGACCGACGCTTCCGAGATGAGCCGTGTGGACCAGATCTACTCAAGCTACAGTGCTGGTCTGAATTTCTGGCTGGGAGGCTTCCGTCCTGATGGCAACCCGACTGGCGGTTGGCACTGGGTCGCCTGCAACATCAGCCTTGACGCCAGCCTGTGGGGCAGCGGAGAGCCGAACAATGGCAACCAGAATGCGGTTTATCGATCCAGGCTTCACACCCAGCTCGCAGATGCGCAGTGGAATGACGCCAACGTGCCTCGGGTTCTGTGCGAATGCGCCTCTCCTTTCAACTGAACCGCCTGGTTCAGTGCAAAGGAATAAAGTCGCACTGCTTGGAAGGCCACCGGATCGACGGTGGTCTTTGATTCCGTCCTCTGCTTGGAGATCTTGTGGCTGTCCAAAACAAATGAACATCAAATGTTTGTGGGCTATAGAATCGTATTTATGCTAAAAAACGAACCCCTGCATGTTAACGATTATAACAAATACGAGCCAATTAAAAATAAAATGATTCAAATCTTCGCAACATCTGTGGCCAAGTAAACGAGTAGGGAAACTGCGATTTAATCATGTGAATCAGTATATACTCGTATCGTGATTAGCCAGGTAATAACAAGACGAAAAATACTGTTAGCTGTTGAAATCCTCGTAAATCCTTAACTTCGTTGCAATGTAATAACAAGGGGATTATGCGCATCTTTAAGTAATATAACTCGGCGTATTTACTTGTGTCCATCACATTAGTGCACGTCAGGAGCTACTTGAAGTAGCATCTGCATCATTTAACCCTGATACACAAATACTAGAATAAAAATAGTGCTTAGAACTATAAAATTTTTCTTAGTAAATGTTTGTTAAAATAAGCTGGATCTAAAATATATATTTTGTAATAAAATTTTGTTGCCAATTGCTAATAAAAAACTGTATAAGCAAGGAATTTTTTGAGAGGAAAGTCATCTTCTAGTGCCTTCGGGACAACTTTCCTTGCAAACAAGTGAACAAACACACCACTTAAAATCCGAGGAAAGGAGAAAGAAAAGGTTTTTGAGAATTAGTTCTTCAGAATCTTTACCTGAGCAGAGAGAGTATTCAGAGAGTGAGAAAGATTTACCTGAACAGGAGAGTTCAGAGGATATAAAGACAGTGGACCTGAATAGAATATTTAGAGGATAACCAAAGTACTCGTAATTCCCGAAGAAGTATTTTCGGAGAGTATAAAATACTCAGATTTCGGAGTCTATCTATAGGTGTTAAAAGGCCTATTGCTGTGACCCTCTAATCCACAGGTACTCCTGACGGATTGAGTGCATAACCGGTGCCAAAAGACCTCTCAGGCCACGTATACACATACAAGAGAGAGAAAGAGAGAGAAACGCTGCCCTAGAAAAATAAAAGTGCATTTAGTAGTATAAATAAGTAATATCCTAGGAACATTCCTCTGATAGCAGTCCCTTCTGCTAAGTGGCAGCGCTAGTGACTTTAGTAACTAGAAGGTAAGATTGGTATCGATGAGAGTAGAGACAGTAATAGTGAGAGTGTAACATTACAGTCGAGAATATTAAAGAGAGAGCCCTGTAGTAACAGCAATTCTGACTGTCATTAATCACTCTCTGGGAGCTGGAACGTAGCCAAACACCTGGGGTCCCAAAATCGCATAATTTATGACAATGAAGATGTATTAATAGAAGAAAACTTCCTGAAAATTTCTCAGTTTAATTAGTAAATTTTTTATAAATTTAATTGTCTGTTAGCACGCGCAGCAATGGTTTTGGTTTTTAAGCCTAACAAGGCATGCATCATGAGAGACAGGTGACGGTTTGAAGTTTGGAGGTATAGGCAGCGTAAGGAAGAATGCCTGAAACTGGCTTATGCATAAACATGGTTAACATTGCTTACAATTTTAAAATTTTACATTTAATTGGTGCCCGAAAATAGCATGCAACTTCTTATTCAACCCTAATTTTCATTGATTGGATTTTATTTCTGATAAAACTAATGATTTGAAAAGCTGCAAATGATCATCAAGATCATTCAACATTGTATTGAATAAGCATCAACAACTATATATCCATATCTACAGCAATAGATCTCTATTCAAATGGTGACAAGCACTCGCATAGACCTGAAATATTTCAATTCGTCTCTGCCAGGTCGCAGAGAAACCTGGCTGCGAATGTGGCGTCTTCAGAGCCGCCATTGTTGTTCGGTTCCATGCTGCCCCACAGTCCGCTGTCGATGCCCGGTGGGACATTACTATACGCCCCCTCTGTACGCCCCACCCTGCGCCCCCCGCCGCGCGCCAGGCGCCTGGGCGTACGGTTTGGCCAACGGCGCAGGGTAACTAAAATTCGGCGCAATTTCCTCACAGTCTACTGTTAGTAGGCTGTGCTGTATTTTTTGAGCGCCGTAAAAAGCCTAGCAGCAGGTCCGCTCCTGCCCAGCACCTCCGCTCGCCACGCTGCCCCCTCCCTCCTGACCATGTACTTTTCATACGTATGTTTCATTTTGTTGTATGCATGCCGTATATACTCGTATAAAGCGGCAGTCACTTTAAATAAATACGAGCTCGTAATATTGAACATGCTCATGTTAATTTTCTATTCGTCACCGCTATAAATGGTTTACGAATATGTCTCTTCTAGTCTCATTAAATACTTTTGACGCAGCTAAAGGTACAAATTTATTATCAAGTTCAAAGCGAATATGCATATGAAACATGTTATAAAGCGCATTCAGAAAGTGAAAAGCCACGATTGAAAAGAAGAGTAACAGAAGAACATAAATCATTTATATTGCAATGTTTTAGAGTGTCATCATGCAAAGACAGTACGGTGTTTCGTTTTTAAGTAAATACAAAGCACGAAAATTAGTCCAAATTTTGTTCCTGTCATGCCAGCTCTGCCAGTCGTCCCTGCCATGCCACCTGCGCCAGTCGTCCGTGATGCCACCTGCGCCAGTTGTCCCTGTCATTCCACCTCCGCCAGTTGTCCCTGTCATGCCACCTCCGCCAGTTGTCCCTGTCATGCCACCTCCGCCAGTTGTCCCTGTCATGCCACCTCCGCCAGTCGACCATGTCTGCGCTTGAGATTCCACTAGCTCCTCCGAACATCCGAAAAAGTCGTCAGTGTCGCACGCAAAACCAGTGGATATGTCCTGTTAGGTCGGATAAGTTGGAGGATAAATAAGTCAAGAAAAGGTTGGGGTTACTGACATTGGATTACAGTGATTGATTATCGATAATAGTGATTGATAATCGACTGGGGTTATTTATTGTACTGAGATAGGTAGATGTGTGTGCGTGAAAGAGAGAGACATGGATAAAAAGAGAGAGTGGACAGACAAAACAGATTGTAACTAAAAATGAATAACTTGACTTTTAAACAGCAAAAATATAACATGAGGGTTCATGAGGATGAGAATCTAGGATGAGAATCGAGGATGAGAATCTAGAATGAGAATCTAAGATGAAAATCTTGGATGAGAATCGAGGATGAGAATCGAGGATGAGAATCGAGGATGAGAATCTAGAATGAGAATCTAAGATGAAAATCTTGGATGAGAATCGAGGATGAGAATCGAGGATGAGAATCGAGGATGAGAATCTAGGATGAGACTCTTGGATGAGAATCTAGGATGAGAATCTAGGATGAGAATCTAGGATGAGAATCTTGGATGAGAATCTAGGATGAAAATCTTGGATGAGAATCTAGGATGAGAATCGAGGATGAGAATCTAGGATGAAAATCTTGGATGAGAATCTAGGATGAGAATCGAGGATGAGAATCTAGGATGAGAATCGAGGATGAGAATCTAGGATGAGAATCTAGGATGAGAATCTTGGATGAGAATCTAGGATGAGAATCTAGGATGAGAATCTAGGATTAAAAATCTTGGATGAGAATCGAGGATGAGAATCGAGGATGAGAATCTAGGATGAGAATCTAGGATGAGAATCGAGGATGAGAATCTAGGATGAGAATCTAGGATGAGAATCTAGAATGAGAATCCAGGATGAGAATCTAGGATGAGAATCTAGGATGAGAATCGAGGATGAGAATCTAGGATGAGAATCTAGGATGAGAATCTAGGATAATCGATGGATAATCGATGGACACCACTGCAGGCCACCCAACGCCAGCCACCGTCGGGTTCCGCACTCCCCAGTGTCTGAAAGCCGCCAACCCACAGCCAGACGCCTCTAGCAGTCGTGTTGTAAATGAGTCCAATGTGAGACAACTCACTGCTGCTTGTCACATCGGCGAAGATCAACAAACCGCTCTCGGACTCGCATCTTTGTCTCTGCACTGACCAGCTCCCTGTGGGCTGCACCATGTACTTCACTCCGCACAGGTCGTCTCCGTAGCCAGTCGGACACAGCTGGCCAGCCTCAAGTCCCGGCTGCTGCTTCACAAACACCTGGCCTCTCCTGGAGCAGCTGCAGTCCCTCACCGACTTGCTGCACTTGTCGAACACGAACAGCTGACACGGACCGTCAGCCATGGTGAAGGCCTGGCAGCGCTGCTGCCTGCTGCACATCATCGAGCACTCGATCTCCGATCTGAGTTTGACCATGTGCCAGTCGAGTTTGCAACAGCAGTACCGGCAGCTGAAGCATTATTTTCAAAGTCATCGTTTTTATCACATATTGCGCAATCGCCATAGTTTTAAGATGAGTAGCTCGTTTTGATGTAATCATGCAGCTCTAAGTCATAAAAATTGTCTAGATAGCTATTTATTCTGCTTAAAAGAAAACTTAGAAATGCAACGTTTTTTTCTCGCAGGTAAAATCCTTATTGGTCGGAGCAACACCAGCAAATATGTATGCTTCTACATATGTAGTGAATTTTTGAGAGAAAAGTACGACAAAATTCTAAAATTTTTCGTAACATAGCAGTAGCACATATGCACACGCTCATGCTGTTACGTAAATGTACAGAATTTAAATATAGAATGGGATTCAGGATAAAGATTCTTACGTATAGATAAAAATATGCTCAGAACTATTTCACTTTTAAGGCTTTTCTGTGTATTCTGTGGCTTTTCTGTTGATGTGATATTTCTAATTTCTGAGTGTAGAATTTTCATTACCAATGTCCTAATGTTATCAACTAATGACGACAAAATTATCATATAGCTTCATGGGGACCAAAGTTAACCTAGACTTTTCGCTTTGACCATAGACATGGGTCCGTCTAAGACTGTCAACTCCAAAGTAATTCGCCGAGGGGAAGAACGTGCCATTTTAATAGCCGCACTGACCGACCAAAGGCGGCTATTTTCGGCTTTCAAGCGGAAATATTAAATTACTATTGTACGAGCATACGGTGTGACGGCATCATGTCAAGCTACTGCCTCGCAGAGGCATTGAATAGGTCCTGTCCTAAGCAGCTCAGGCGGCACTGTAGCACATACCCGCGCGTCCTTAAAAAAAAAGGCGAGCCCTATATCATATCTAGTATGCGACGCTGCAAAAAGGAAGTGATCAGACTACCTGTCAGGCCGTGGCATTCGCCTACCAGACTGTCAAAGCCTTGCCGCGCCACGCCGCCGACTAAAGATGTGAAGCCGCCGATGATTTTCAAGGATTCGGCAAGCGCTCTGCAGACTCGACCCCGAGGGAGGGCGACGAAAGATTTACCTCATCAGATGCTCAGCGCCTCATTGCCATTCAGTCAAGCCAACGACACCGACGAAGACGTAAAATCGATCGGAACTTATTACAGCGTCACGGATAGTTTATCGGCCGATCTTAACGTGACGAACGATTTGCTTTTCGAACGCAATGTCAACGGCAGCAATTCGTGTCGTCAAAAAAACCGACCTTCCAGTCGGCTAAAAAATGGATCGAAGCGTCACCAACGGCTGGATTGTAATGATTCAGACGACGGCTGGTGTTCACCGACACCCTCTTCCAGCACAGTCCATCACCAGAGCGATGCGCGAAGTGTGCATGTCTCGCTGAAGAGTGTGCAGCCAGAGCATGCCCAGTGCGCATCAGTGTCCAGGCGAGATGAACTCTGCGGCGGAAATGGCATCAAAGGTCAGCAGTTATTGGTTCAATGTACGAAAATCTCTAGTCTGTGTACGAATGTGTGCTCGATTTGTCTTTCAAATTAGCTCGTAGTTTAATAAATAAGAAGCTTGCCGATGTAGCTACCACTGCACTGCCCCGTCCCAATTTTCCGCCAATCCAGCTGCAGCTGCCAAGGTCAACTGCGTGGCGGACCAGCGCAGTCCGAGCCAGCGCAGCAGTCGCAGCGAGTCAGAAATCCGTCGAGAGGAATTGAAAGTCTGCAGCCAATGTCAGGAGTCACTAAGCAGCTGTGACAAAAGCTCTACAGAGAAGAGCAGCAAGAACGACCAAAATCAGGCTAAAGTTGCAAATATTGGCACAAACTGTGTCAGCGACCGGTCATCTTTATCGTTCAGCCGCGTGGAGATGAGCAGTTCTCAGGGGGTTGCAGAGACATTGCTGAGACTCCTGGCAGACTTACAAAACCATCAGCAGCAGCAGCAGCAACCTAAGCTGCCCCAGTTCGGTGAAGTCAATGAGTCAAGTGGAATGTCCAGTGCGATATTGGAATCCAAAGGGCTCAATTACCTCAACACTTTAGTCCAGTGTCAGCAGTTACCACTGCCTCAGCAGCAGCAACAGCAGTTACCACAACATGAGCAGCAGCAACAGCAGTTACCACAACATGAGCAGCAGCAACAGCAGTTACCACAACATGAGCAGCAACAACAACAGCCGCAAATGCAGCTGCAGCCGCAGCAACAGCAGCCGCAACAACAGCAGCCGCAACAACAGCAGCCGCAGCAACAGCAGCCACAGCAACAGCAGCCGCAGCAACAGCAGCCGCAGCAGCAGCAACTGCAGAAACAGCAGCTAGAGCAACAGCAGCTGCAGCAACAGCAGCCGCAGCAACAGCAGCCACAGCAACCGCAGCAGCAACAACAGCAACAGCAGCAATTAATGCGAGAACAGCCTCAGCAACATCAGGCACAACAGAGGTCTTATCAATTGTTGACATCGGAGTTTGATCAAAATCAAATTATCTCGGCACGGCAGCAAGTTTTTAGTGCCAATCAAAATCTGCAGCAGCAGCATCAAACAGTGGAACAGAACTCCCTGATGCAAAAGTCGCTATCTTTGCACCAAGATGAATTAATCAGTTCGGCCACAGCCAACTCCACCCCATACATTCAGCAATATAATATGTCACAGCAGAACGTACAGCATCAGCGGCAGCAGCAGCAGCAGAATTTTTCCGAAAATCAACAATATAATGAACTGCCGAATCATTTCGAGCAGCAGCATCAACACGAGTATCAGCACTACCAGAGACGTCCGAAAAAGGCAATTTTTCGACCGGGTCGCCACCTGTTCGGCCCTAGCAGATCAAACTCCATCTACTCGCTGAGCCAATCACATCTCGCCTCCAGCCACTCCAATTGCGCTCGCGAAGAGGAATTTGTACTTATATCAGACGACCTAGTCCACCGGTCCGCAATCGGCTGCTCGGAGACTGGCGAGGTCACTGGTGGCGTCGAAAAAATTCGCGACCGAATTTTTCATCAAAGCGATGGCTCTGACGGCGAAGTTGGTAGCAGTGCCATCGGTTGCAGCAATAACGCTGGCAACAGCGGCTTTGGCAGTATAAAAATGCATGAAAAGCATCGGCAGCAAGTTCAAGACCAGCTTGCTCAGAAGGAGCAGAAAGTGGAATCGATCTCGACTGAGTCGTTCTGTTCCTCTCGCTACGGAAGGCTGAAGACGCCGGAGATTTGCAAGCATGGCTTTCTCTCCATGTTGAGGCAGAACATTACTCTGGGCCGGCTGCATAGTCGGGCAAAGCTGAGAAACCCCAGGCGCAGATGAAAATTAGACCTCGATGCCAGGATACGAAACGCCCGCTGGCTTGACCCAGTCGAATTGTCGCATGCCTCCTTGGAAACTATGTTTACTGTCGATCAGCTCTTCATGAGTTGAAATATTGTGTTGAAACACTTTTTGAGACAGAAGCGCCAAGAATCGCTTATTTCATTAACTCGCGAATTCTACTACATCAGCATCGCCTCCTAAAATCCTTACGGCATCTTTTTCGATTTGTTGCAATGTAACTTCTTTACATGGTGCACGCACTCATGTTTTTTAGCGCGAATGGCGTGCCGTTGCAGTGTGGCTATGAGCCATTATTTTTCATCTCTAGAAACTTGTTATGCCAATATGCATTAAAATAATTTTTACCTTATTTTTTGTCATGCACGCATGAGTTGTTAAACACCGTACAGGTCGAAGCTTGCCAACTTGTGATGGTCAATCAAACGCTTTCCTAAGACGAATAGCTCGTGCCTAGAGTTTATACATTTGCGTACCTCGCCCTGGTTGCGTGCCAATTCTTGCTGGACTAAAAAATGTTAAAACACTTAACTGTCTCAATCTGCATTACGTTTAATTAAATAATTTTTAAATATATAAGTTAACCTACAGGTATCTCGTTTATTTTATTGAGCAACAAAACTTATCTTTAACTAATTTAAGTAATTTCACCCCGAGAAGACTGATTGTATTTTGTCTTTAATCCCTAAAAACCTCCCAATCCTGCTATATACGAGTGTACTTAATCAACTCGATTAAGAATTTTTTCCTTAAAAGTCCAAAAGACCCACAGACCAACGTCGTGTATCGCTATTTTGATTTACAAATAAGGTGAAAGTTCTTTATCGAGATGAATAAATTAAACTACACATGGAGGTATTTCAAATACCTACTGCCTACGTCACGCGATAGTTCCAAAACCGAATGATTTCTCGTGAAAGTCCACCAGAATAGATAAAAAATTTCCGAAGGCTTGAGTGCTCCAAGCCACAGCTTGAGATTGTATACTTCCTGACGATAAGAAAGTCATGCACGTACTGCAAGACCCTCCGCACGCCATCACTTGCTCCACCGCCTGTTGTGCAACAGGACCTCCACCAACATCCGCCCTTTTTCATCACTCCCGTCAGCTTCCCAGTCGCCCCGCGCCTTAAATCGAGCCACAGCTGCGGTCTTCTCCAGTTTTAACTGTGCTGATTTCAATATTTTAGCATGGATCGTCGCCAACGGGCTCAGTAACGAGACCGAGGAGCATTCACCACGCTGACTATACAAGCATCGCTTGGACCCATCCGTTCCCTCGAACTGTCGGATATGCATTACTCGCGTAGACACGTTGGCTCATCTCTTCAAATGCTCTTCTGCTCCGTCTGTTTTCACATGTCTGGAACTTTTCTGGAAGGAGCGGCTTACAACAACAAGAACAACACCATTCTGCCCTCTGAACTATTATCATCAATGCCTTTCTAAAGTACCAGCGCGGCTGTTGCGCTCAAGATGGCTATGACTTCACGCTGCAAGAGCTGTAGTCGGAAGCCCTGATGGAAATAAACGTTCAAAGGACCGCAGGGCCCGGCCGCCTGCACTGCACCCGCGGCTAATCAAAGAGCTCCCGCCGGCGGCTCTCGACTGTGGTGCGTGGTGCGCATCATTCCGCTGCTCAAGAGGAAAAGGCCGGCTGAAGAAGTGGGTTCCTACAGGCCGATCAGTCAGCTTATCATTCAGCCTTATAGGTATGAAATGGATGTGGTGCTACAAATTCGACACAAGGTGCAGCAATGTTCAAGAGTCTCAGTGACAGCAAAGCCGGCGTTTGCATGGGCCGCTGCACGGAAGACCTACTCAAGTCGATCGATCGATGACGGCTTCCAAAAGAGTGAGCGTACGATCCTCCGCTTTTCAACTTTAAAAGGAGACTTCGACACAAAGTTTGGCAATCCAGGAATCTGTCGCCTCCCGCGCTGTGAGGTGAACTCATAAAGCTGGCTAGCGAACCGACAAGGCCACGGTAAGGTACTGATAACAAGAGCAAAATATTTCAACAGGGCCTGCCACAAGGGTCATTGCTGTCGCCGTTGCTCTTCATCATATTCATTGACGATCAGAAACTATATAGACAAGGTCCAAGGTTGTTCAGACCATTTGGTGGCGGGGTGCCGTAACCATTGAGTGGAACCTGTACTTTCGCAACATCTAGGCCTAGAGTAAATCTAACGGGTAGTTTAGAAAAAAAACTGTTTACTTTTTGTACACTTTGACAACAAATAAATTCCTCGGTGAAGTTTCTCGAATATAATCGAAAAAATAACTCCAAGCGGTGTTAAGTGCACTTTTAATTTTATATTTTGCCACGATACCTATAGTTTTTTAATATTTGTTTCGTTTTGATTTGACTGAAAATGTTGTAATTATAATTCTTAGAATTATATTTTCGTTTAAATGCATGATTTACATTTTCCGGATTTGACCTTCAGCTTTTAATTTTCTCTTGTTGATGCTATAACGTACTAAGTTATCAATTTATTATTTTTGCCTTAAGATTACTTGTTCTATCTAAACCATGCTCTCTTAGCTGCAGTCCTGACGATCTTATTTGTATTTTTTAGTGTAAATTATAAAATATCGCTATTCATTTTAATGGAAATTTTTAATTTCATTAGGCCTAGGCTAATTTTTACTAACATGATGCTGTTGTGTTGGTGTTACATTTTCTCTGTAATGTAGGCCTAATCAGAATTAGAATTCGATTCTTTATGAAACATAAATGATGGCTTAAAGTAATTATTGCAATAACTTCAAGTGCACAATTTACAACTAAAGTGTAGCTAGTAAGTCTACATCGTGCAAGTGATCAGTACATTGAGTTCTAATTAGCTGTTAACCTATTATTTATGTTGACTGATTTAGTGAAACTGCAATATAAATTTAATGGGCCTATTCTTATTCTTATTTTTTTAATTAAGACATTGTCATTAGGCCTAGTCATGTTTTAAGTCTAGCTAACTAATAGCACTTTGTTAAAAAGGTTAGGCCTAGGCCTATGGCTATACTTTTACCTAGCTTAGGCCCTTACTATTGTCAAGCAATAAAGAATTGTCTTAACTTAAACATAAACAGACCTCTAGCTACAATTTTTTTAGGCTTGGCTTAGCTAATTAGGCCCCTGGCTTCCATTTACAAAGCCAATATTTAGAATCTTAGACTAGTTCTGCAATAGTTGTAGCCTTTGGTCCATGGATATGGTTAGGCCTACACAAAACCTTAGGCATTATTAGGCTTAGGGTAGGGTATGGGTATTATTATGGGTAGGGTAGGCCATATAGCTGTTTGGAAATATATTGCTAGAACCATTGTTTTGTATATTTGGGAAGCATGGCTCTGTTTATTAGTAAATTAACAATAGGCCTAGTCAAAATCAATATTTTGATAGGCAGAGCTTATTCCCACGGTCCCGTGCCGATAATTTCAATTTTATCCACACGGATCCGTGCCGATAATTTTCTGCTTATCCACACGGCAGCTTGTATAAATAGGTCTACAACTCTTTATATATGCCGTGTCGTTAATTTCAATTTTATCCACACGGTTCTGTTCTTTGAAACGAGGCCCTTTCAGATTTGAACGTTTTGTTGAACCCTCGAGCCAATAGATCGACAAAGTTGCCAGTGTGTTACGACAGTGTTCTACATTTCGACCTACACATTAATTAACTGACATTAATGTCATCCTTTTTAATTATTTTAATAACAACTTACTAAATCTTTTGTCATCGTTACGTGTTTTCATTCAAATTGTATTGACTTAAAGAGTAAAAAGTCTATCAAGGAAAATCATACGAGTCAACCAGCAGAATTCTAGTCAGCACCAAACTTGTCACACATTATACATCATTGTTATTATTTTACACTATTCATTGATAGTGTACACTATACACTATACTCTGAAGCAAAAGCCTTATGCTCAGAGAAGAATTAGAATAGGTACGTAGGGACTTGAAAGTAGACCTATTCATACAAGCTGCCGTGTGGATAAGCAGAAAATTATTGGCACGGATCCGTGTGGATAAAATTGAAATTATCGGCACGGGACCGTGGGAATAAGCACTTCCATTTTGATATGCACAACATATTGAATTGACTAAACTACATTAGGGCCTAGTCATCATCAGGCTAAGTTACAACTAAAAATATATAATCAAGAATAAAACAACAATTATGTAATGTTTCTGCTATGAAGAGTTTAATTATTTAAGTGAAAAAACAGTATAGGTTTAAACTGTGTAGTCCAAAATCATACATGGTCTAGGGGCAAGAATGGCAGGTAAAGATCAAAGTTTTAGTAGCCACAGTGAGTGCTTGCACCTAGAACACTTTCTTTAAGTGGCTCATACCATTGTGTTGTAGTTGAATATTGATACTAGGTCTGCTTATTAATGTGTATTGGTTCCTATATTTTTAGTCTAAAATCTGACTAGGCATAGCCAGGACTTTTTTGGGGGAATTGGTTTTAGGTTCTGTTCAGCACAAATTTTTAACATACATTAAAAAACCATTAATCTATTTCTTTCAAAGAAACAAATTGCAAAAAATGAGACATCAAAATTTTGTGAACATTTAAATTTCATGTTTCAATATCACATTGTGTAAATTTGAATTTAAAATAATCAAAATTCGATTTTTTTCAACTCCAATTTGCAGCACAGCATTGGGGCAAATAAAACTTCTTTAGGTTCTTCCAAAATCAGATAAAATACTATACCAGCAAGCAAAAAATGACTTTAGATGCAGAAAGTGTTGATGCACTGATTCATGCCATTACTGGACTAAGCTTCTCTGAAGAAGAAATTGCTAAGAACTATGAAAAGATTCCACCTTATCTGCGAATCTATGAGGCAGAGACAGCTGTGAGTAGATTGAAATCAGTTTTTTGAATTTTTGTTAAGACCCCACATTCCCAACATATTAGATACACATCAATTCTCATAGTTCCTCATAATTGACTTCTAAACACCATATTCTGTTTTAATCTTAAATAAATTCTCCCAGATCCTCAAATTCAACTATGATCAATTTTCCCAGATCCTTAATTATAATCGAGTCTCCCAGATCCTCAAATTCAACTATGATCAATTTTCCCAGATCCTCAAATTCAGCTCTGATCAATTCTCCCAGATCCTCAAATTCAACTATGATCAATTCTCCCAGATCCTCAAATTCAGCTCTGATCAATTCTCCCAGATCCTCAAATTCAGCTCTGATCAATTCTCCCAGATCCTCAAATTCAGCTCTGATCAATTCTCCCAGATCCTCAAATTCAGCTCTGATCAATTCTACCAGATCCTCAAATTCAGCTCTGATCAATTCTCCCAGATCCTCAAATTCAGCTCTGATAAATTCTCCCAGATCCTCAAATTCAGCTCTGATCAATTCTCCCAGATCCTCAAATTCAGCTCTGATTAATTCTGCCAGATCCTCAAATTCAGCTCTGATTAATTCTGCCAGATCCTCAAATTCAGCTCTGATCAATTCTGCCAGATCCTCAAATTCAACTATGATCAATTCTCCGAGATCCTCAAATTCAGCTCTGATCAATTCTCCCAGATCCTCAAATTCAGCTCTGATCAATTCTCCCAGATCCTAAAATTCAGCTCTGATCAATTCTTCCAGATCCTCAAATTCAGCTCTGATCAATTCTCCCAGATCCTCAAATTCTCTCTCAAAATCCTCAAATTCTCAACTATGATCAATTCTACCAGATCCTCAAATTCAGCTCTGATCAATTCTCCCAGATCCTCAAATTCAGCTCTGATCAATTCTCCCAGATCCTAAAATTCAGCTCTGATCAATTCTTCCAGATCCTCAAATTCTCTCTCAAAATCCTCAAATTCTCAACTATGATCAATTCTACCAGATGCTCAAATTCAGCTCTGATCAATTCTCCCAGATCCTCAAATTCAGCTCTGATCAATTCTCCCAGATCCTCAAATTCAACTATGATCAATTCTCCCAGATCCTCAAATTCAGCTCTGATCAATTCTCCCAGATCCTCAAATTCAGCTCTGATCAATTCTCCCAGATCCTCAAATTCAGCTCTGATCAATTCTCCCAGATCCTCAAATTCAGCTCTGATCAATTCTCCCAGATCCTCAAATTCAGCTCTGATCAATTCTACCAGATCCTCAAATTCAGCTCTGATCAATTCTCCCAGATCCTCAAATTCAGCTATGATCAATTCTCCCAGATCCTCAAATTCAGCTCTGATTAATTCTGCCAGATCCTCAAATTCAGCTCTGATTAATTCTGCCAGATCCTCAAATTCAGCTCTGATTAATTCTGCCAGATCCTCAAATTCAGCTCTGATCAATTCTGCCAGATCCTCAAATTCAACTATGATCAATTCTCCGAGATCCTCAAATTCAGCTCTGATCAATTCTCCCAGATCCTCAAATTCAGCTCTGATCAATTCTCCCAGATCCTAAAATTCAGCTCTGATCAATTCTTCCAGATCCTCAAATTCTCTCTCAAAATCCTCAAATTCTCAACTATGATCAATTCTACCAGATGCTCAAATTCAGCTCTGATCAATTCTCCCAGATCCTCAAATTCAGCTCTGATCAATTCTCCCAGATCCTCAAATTCAGCTCTGATCAATTCTCCCAGATCCTCAAATTCTCTCTCAAAATCCTCAAATTCTCAACTATGATCAATTCTACCAGATCCTCAAATTCAGCTCTGATCAATTCTCCCAGATCCTAAAATTCAGCTCTGATCAATTCTCCCAGATCCTAAAATTCAGCTCTGATCAATTCTCCCAGATCCTCAAATTCTCTCTCAAAATCCTCAAATTCTCAACTATGATCAATTCTTCCAGATCCTCAAATTCAACTATGATCAATTCTCCCAGATCCTAAAATTCAGCTCTGATCAATTCTCCCAGATCCTAAAATTCAGCTCTGATCAATTCTCCCAGATCCTCAAATTCAACTATGATCAATTTTACCAGATCCTCAAATTCAGCTCTGATCAATTCTCCCAGATCCTCAAATTCAGCTCTGATCAATTCTCCCAGATCCTCAAATTCAACTATGATCAATTCTCCCAGATCCTCAAATTCAACTATGATCAATTCTCCCAGATCCTCAAATTCAGCTCTGATTAATTCTCCCAGATCCTCAAATTCAACTCTGATCAATTCTCCCAGATCCTCAAATTCAACTCTGATCAATTCTCCCAGATCCTCAAATTATACCCGCTAGATGTCTGGTCTTCAACCGCCTTTGAGAATTTTTTCCTTTCCGCCCCTTGAACGCCTTGCACATCGTCACCACTCTGCAGGAGAAGCTTCGAGTAGTTCGCACTTTGTCAATCGTAGCCGAAAAAATTGGAGCCGCCAAAATTAAAGAAGTTCTGGTGCCAAAAGTGGACGGTAAGCAAGTCTTTATCTATCACAGGGGTCGGCAAACTTATTAGCTAGCGGGCCAAAAAGAGAACCTAAAAGACGACAGCGGGCCGCATTAATTGTAGAAATATATCAGAGATAGGGAGAGATGACACACGGGAGAGATGGAGACATGGGAGAGATGACACACGGGAGAGATGACACACGGGAGAGATGACACACGGGAGAGATGGAGACATGGGAGAGATGACACACGGGAGAGATGACACACGGGAGAGATGGAGACATGGGAGAGATGACACACGGGAGAGATGACACACGGGAGAGATGACACACGGGAGAGATGACACACGGGAGAGATGACACACGGGAGAGATAGAGACATTAGAGAGATGAAGACACGGGAGAGACGAGACAATGGAGAGATAAGACACAGGAGAGGTGAGACAGGTAAAAGTCGACACACGGGAGAGATGAAACAGTATACTATAGGTGTCGGAAGGGGCAACGGGCCGGATTTAGGAGCTTTGAAAGCCGCATCTGGCCCGCGGGCCGGAGTTTGCCGACCCCTGATCTATCATATCTAAATTGAACTTCAAACTGAGATTCTAACTAGGATACATATATACTTAATTCCTGGTAACATATCCGCTGTTTTAGAACTTATCACAGCCTCAATTAACAATGGCGAGGATGAGCTACTGCTTGAGATTTGCTGCCAGTTGGGCAAATTTCCGCCTCACATGGAGCCCGGCAGCGGCACAGGCGTCTGTCTTGTGCCTCCGCTTGGCCGGGTCCTCTCTCAAGTCGAAGAGGTAGTTGTTGGAGAAGCCGCAGCCGACGCTTTGATTCAAGTTATTGCCGATCTGACACCTGCTCAAGTTGATTCCACCTGTCTGCCGCTCATTAAATCTGTCTTTGAAGGTAATTTTTGCAGTTCTTCATTCATTTATCTGTTTAAAATCCATTCTGGGTTCAGAATCCAATTTTTAGTTCGAAATCCCATTTTGGGATTTGGGATTATCAAATCCCATTTTGACTTCAAAATCCCATTTTGACTTTAAAATCCCATTTTGAGTTCAAAATCCCATTTTGAGTTCAAAATCCCATTTTGAGTTCAAAATCCCATTTGGACTTCAAAATCCCATTTTGAGATTAAATCTCCATGTTAATCTTCTTATCTGCATTTCAGACGATCTGTTTTGCTCCTCTCGCCGGGCCGGTTGTCGCCTAATTGTACCCTGCTACTGCAAAACAGCCGGCCTGGATCACAAATCCGAGCTGAAATCCCGCCTATTAAACGCAGCCAGTCAGGAGGATGAGATTCTGCTAGTTCGCGAGGCCGCCGTCAGCCAACTGGGCGCACTGGCTCAACAGGACGCGAAGGATCGTCCAGAGATTCTCACTAGCCTAGTAGCCCTGTCCAATGACAACCATCGAGATATTCGGGCTGCTTCTGTTAAATCCCTGATTGAAATGATTCAGTTTTGCGGCGAGCGAGAACTAGAGTCTACCGTCATGCCCGTACTCGAGCGATACGCGGAGGATCCCCACAGGAATACAAGGCTAATATTCGCTAGCAACCTGGCTGAACTGCAGGTTGCTTATAATAAGATTGGAAAGAGTTTGTGTAAGTTCTTTCACCTTGTCTGTTGATTGCAATGGATTGGTTCTATTGTCGTGTTGTCATTAGGTTTACGTCACTAGGATAGGATTATCTAGTTCAGGGATTAGCTAGCTCAGGGATTATCACTAGTAAGGGATTATCTAGCTCAGGGATTATCACTAGTAAGGGATTATCTAGCTCTAGGATTATCACAAATAAAGGATTATCTAGCTCAAGGATTATCACTAGTAAGGGATTATCTAGCTCAGGGATTATTTCACTGGGATGGCATTATTTAGTTTAAAGATTATGTCACTAGGATGGGATTATCTGGTTCAAGGATTATGTCACTAGGATGGTATTATCTAGTTCAAGGATTATGTCACTAGAATGGGATTATCTAGTTCAAGGATTATGTCACTAGAATGGGATTATCTAGTTCAAGGATTATGTCACTAGGATGGGATTATCTAGCTCAGGGATTATGTCACTAGGATGGGATTATCTAGTTCAAAGATTATGTCACTAGGATGAGATTATCTAGCTCAGGGATTATGTCACTAGGATGGGATTATCTAGCTCAAGGATTATGTCACTAGGATGGAATTATCTAGTTCAAGGATTATGTCACTAGGAAGGAATTATATAGTTCAAGGATTATGTCACTAGGTTGGAATTATATAGTTCAAGGATTATGTCACCAGGATGGAATTATCTAGTTTCAGGATTATGTCACTAGGATGGGATTATCTAGTTTCAGGATTATGTCACTAGGATGGGATTATCTAGTTCAGGGATTATGTCGCTAGGATGGGATTATCTAGTTCAAAGATTATGTCACTAGGATGGGATTATCTAGTTTCAGGATTATGTCACTAGGATGGGATTATCTAGTTCAAAGATTATGTCACTAGGATGGGATTATCTAGCACAGGGATTATGTCACTAGGATGGGATTATCTAGCTCAAGGATTATGTCACTAGGATGGGATTATCTAGTTCAAGGATTATGTCGCTAGGATGGGATTATATAGTTCAAGGATTATGTCACTAGGATGGGATTATATAGTTCAAGGATTATGTCACTAGGATGGGATTATCTAGTTCAAAGATTATGTCACTAGGAGATCTCCGTCAAAGGCTTTAACTGCTTTGATGATATTATCGGTGTTTTTGTTTCAATATCCATCCAGGCAACTTGTTCATCCGAATGTGGGAGGATAACGAGCCGGATGTTCGTCGAGCTACGGCCAGCAATTTGACAGCCTTCGCCGAGGCCAATCCCAAAGATCTAAACGGCCAGCTGGTGCCAAAGCTGAAGGAGCACCTAGTTAACGAGCACGAGGAGCGAGTTAGGCGAGAAATTGTCGCCGAAACTGTCAAACTGTTGCCTAAATTGCGCAAAGAAGACGCCGCCGAAGTTGTTAAAACGGTGGTTGGCCTTGTCACTGATAGCGGCTCGGCTGCAGCCAAACAGGCCGTGTTCGATCATCTCAAGGATGTGCTCAGCGTGAGTAGACTTCAGGGGGTCAGTGGCAGAGTGGTTAACGCGTTTGCCTCGCACACCAATGTCCCTAGTCTCCGCGGCGAGGCCACATTTATTTAGGGCGCAGTCGCGGAGAGAAGGCTTAGTAGCTTATCGTGCAATTTTCGCCTCCAAGGCACAGTGAGAGTGTACACTGCCTGACGATGAGAAAGTCAGGGCAGATGTACACACCTGTGTGAGCGTGTGCCTGCGTACGGTATCTGTGTGCGTGTGTGCTCAGGAGTCAGCGAAATGGGCAGAATTGCCTCCTCGCTGGCTGCGTGGTCTAGTGTCACCAAATGATGTGCCACTGCCCGCAGCCCTCCGGCAATTATTGGATTATTTTCAGTAGAATTCTCAATTTACTTTTATGTCCTGCTTTTAGTATGGAGTTAGCAACGTTTAAATTTTTGGGTAGACCTGGTCTAGTGGTAACATGCATTTCATTCTTACCTGAGAGATCCCGGGTTCGAATCTTATTGAATCTCACTATAATGATTATAATAGGTGTCTTCTCCAGCCGATATGAAGAGCACAATTATTCCCAGCCTGTTGAAACTCTACAGCGATCAGAATTGGCGGGTTCGTCTCGGCGTGGTCAAGAATCTCCCTGAATTGTTGGGCGCCATGGTGAGTTGCAGTTGAAGTGTTACAGTTTAACTCATGCGATTCACATCTATATGCGCTTATGAAAACCAAAAAATATTCAGTTTTTCCTCCTATGGGAAAATGCTTTTGCAAGAGCTCTAGGATTCGCTTAGAAACTCCTGTCGAATGACAGCCTTTTGGTCAAGTAATATAAAAGCTCTTGCACTGAGAGAAAGTGTTCCCCTCCCTTCTCCGACCTCCTTTTGCGCGAGCCAGCCGCAGTTGACCTAATCCGCTCACTCTCTTTTGCTAGCCATTGTTATCCCTGGCCGGCTCTAGACCTCAGACTATACCTTAGTCAAAGAGTAAGAATCACTTCATTGAGATTAGAATTCCTGGAACTCCTATCCGATCTCTAATTTGAAACCATTTTCCACCAGTTGTGAGCTAACAAAAGGATCCGTGAGTAACCATTAAACACTCGTGTTTGTGAAACACCTCCCGGTAATTTTATAGTGAATCTTTGTGATTGTTTGCTTTGACACCATCTAAATATAATGCGATTCAGAGCATAACATCTAAAGTGAGTGCAACATCAGGAAAAGATTTCCCACGCCTCCTCATTTCTTAGAAATAGCCGTTTGTAATTGGCCTTTCTGCTAGAAATAATAATTGAAGATAATAAGAATATTCATTAAGCTAGACATAGATAGTACAGAGGCGAATCGAAAATATTTCACAGTGCAGTCTAACGCGTTTGCCTCTCGCACCAGTGGCCTGTCTTACAATTTACGCCTAACCGTCAAGGACACTGTCTGACATTGAGAGAAAGTCAGGGCAGATGTACACACCTGTGTGCGTGTGTGCTCAGGAGTCAACGAAATGTCTGCGAGTATTCTGTCACTAAATGATGTGCCAGTGCGCGCAGCCCTCCTACAATTATTATTACCTTAATAATTAAGAACAAACAGGCAAGCATAGTCGCATCCTCTCTTCCCCAGGACGACAGTCAAGTGTCCGGCACCATTGTACCCGCATTCGTATCCTGGCTGCGCGATCCGGCTCACGACATTCGCCAATCGGCCGCCATCGGTCTTGGCCGAATTGTTCACGATCGAAAGACTTTAGGTGAGGCCGTGGCCAAAAATACAGCCCTGGCCTCACTGGCCTCGGATGGAAACTATCAGTTGAGAAAAGTTTGGGCCTTGTGCGCTCAGGTGAGCAGTTGTTGCTACCGTACCTATTTGCTAAATCGATTTTATTAAGTGTCTATTGCTAACTTGCTAAATGACACAAATTGTTCAGATTAGGCTACAGAGGTTGTAGCCTAGTGGTTAGGGCGTCGGACTCACGACTTGAAGGTCGATTCTCGATTCCACTGAAACAATTTGTGTCCTTAAGCAAGACACTTAACTCTGCATTGCTTCAGTTCACCCAGATGTTAAATAGGTACCAGCATCAGCTGGGATAATTGAAGGTGGGTGTGGCGTCCCCCCAGTCCATGGACTGAGCAGCTGTACGCAGTCTTCAGATGCGCCTCGCAATAGCCGCTACTGTGCTGTCGGCTGCACATCTGGCCCGATTGGGACAGGTGTAATCAATTATTGTTATTAATTATTATTTATCCATATGGTTGAATTTTACGAAAATCGGTCATTCGGTTTGGGAGCTATCGGGAAATTGGCAGCGGGTATTTGAAATATCCCGTAGTCTTTCCCAGGGGGTTGTGGTTAGAGCTCAGGGCTTGTAACCGAGAGGTCGTGAGTTCAAATCTCAGCCCAATGGACAAAATCTGTGTACTTGAAAGCAAAACACTAGCACGAGCTTGATTAGAAATTCAGTTGTGTGTGCCGTCCTCTATTGTCCGCGGACACAACCGCTGTACACCGCCTTTGGAGGCGCGGTGCAATAGCCTAGAAGCTCAGGCACTTGTTGGCGCCAATGAGGATGGATGTCATAAAATTGTTTTGGATCTTAAGTACTGATTTTTACTCCAGTAAATTCATGTCTGCACATTTTAAATCGTCGCTATTAATTCTAGGAGCTGATGGACAATGGTCCGGCGTCTTGCATACCACTGCTGCTGCCCCAGCTAATGAAATTAGCCAATGACAAGGTGCCAAATGTGCGAATGGCTCTTGTGAAAGCTTTGATCCGATTGGCTAAACATCTGGATGCTGGGTTTGTGTTGATTTTTTCTGTCTACTTTTCTATCGTTTATGTGGAAACATGTGTCTTGTGCAAGCATTCTTATTTCATATTTTCAGCACTGTAAAGAAGGAAGTGTCTGTCCCGCTAAACGAGCTAATCAAGGACACCGATTTGGATGTAAAGTTCTATGCCGAAGAAGCCCTTTCTTGTAAGCACAATTCTGAGTCTTTTGTTCTGAAAGATCTGAAAGATACTCTTTTGTTTTTCAATGCTCAGCAAAGTCTATCAAAAAGTTTATTGACGATATGTATAGAAAAGTTTGCTTAGCCGATATGTACCAAAATTTTTAACTTTTGGTATTGGACAATAATATTATCTGATACCGAAGTTGCTATTCTGTATGAAAATTGTTCTCTAGTTTCGAGTTTCGCACAAAGTTCTTTTTGCTGAACTTACAGAATATTCTTCTTGCCTATATGTTTTTTAAAGTGTTATCAGATAATACGGTACGCGATATGTATCGAAAACTTTAATTTTAAAAGTTTAATGTAAAAGCGTAGCCAATATAAGTAAACATGCAATTTAGATTATTAGTATGAATCTGTGGCCCATATGTATTAAACAGTATTATTTCAAATTAACAAAAGTTACTTCTGCGTTTTCCTGTTTTCAGGCCTGAAGAAATGAACGCAGCATTGATGAACCGTGGAACCTGACTTCTAGAAGAGCCCGCCCCCCCCCAAGTAGAGGACAGCAAGTACTAATAAATATAAATATTTTTTAACATTTTTGATACAGTAAGCAGCAACTTTTTCGATGTCGTTGAATATTTAGTAATATGCTTGCTAATTTAGTTATGTTTCTAATATAAAAATCTGTTGATAGATCAAACGGGTTTTATTAAAGTTTCTCCGATGACAGTCAGTGGAAATAATAGTTAACAAAACGTTTATTAACCAGATTCTACTCTTCCTAGCTCACCGTAAATTTATAGAATTCTACTAATTATCTTTTGTGTTACTTACATAAGTAGCTTATTTCAACTTTTATCACCCGTTTTTCTTTATTCCCGGCTACTTGATGTAGTTTATTCTGAACTTATTTCTTGCAATAATGACGGTAAGCCAGTCCTTAGATTGAGAAATCTATTTTGTGCACCTATGAAATTATATATTGAAAGCATTGATTTTTTTAGTTCATATAGCAATAACTAACACGACGCATTGCTCTGTGTTATATTTTTTCGACTATATTCGGGATATTTTTAATAAATGATTATAAATTATAGCTAGTCAGCTTAATAGTTTTAGTTTAGCTTGAAGTTAGTTAGTTGTTTGTGTAAACAATCTCTTTGTTAATGCTCTAGACTAGTTTTTTTTGCTACATATCCTACTTAGCTTAGTAGCTGCGAAGAGCACGTTTTTAGTGGCATAAAGCAATGCAACAAGTGATTTAGAGCAGATGAGTGCAGAAAATGCAATGACTTTCTAAAGTTATTATCCCTCATTTTGCTAATAAATTCACATAAATGCTGACTTTATTAAAAAGTGCGATTCAACTTTTTTCTAGTTTTTTGTTCGATTTTATTAATTTGTTATCACAGTTAGAAATTGATTGTTTTAAGCTCAACTGGTTTATGGAAATGTGTGCGAATTTCCTTACTGTTCATTTGTTCCTATGACTTTTTTCTCGATTTGCAACCAGAAAACTACACTAATAAAAGTTGTCTATTGTTCTTATTGATTGATTAAAACTATCGTTGTTTTATTGTTTGACTTTGTGAATGCGGTTTTAGCAATGTCTCGGCGTATTTTAAAAACATAAAGCTTAAAAAAACAAAATAAGTGTTAAACAAGCTATAAAAAAGCCGCTGCTACTGATAGTAGAGAGTCATGTAAATATCGACTTCCAAGTTTTTTAAATATGATGCTTATTTTATTGCAATTCAACCCCATGGTAGTTGTCTAGTATAGACATAAATAGTATTTGTAGTATAGCGGCTACAATTGTTTATTATTACAGAAATCGGGATTAACAGATGTCAAGAAACACGCGAAGAAAGAAAATAAGTTATTTCTATCTTAAAGGTCAGCTAAGTATATTACAAAAAGTAATGATTTCTGAAAAATAAAATTTGCCTGGATCAGACTAAAAAAATAGCTTTTATAAATAGCAAATCTATACAATGCGATCTTTAAACTTTGTTTTATCTGACCATGATTTAAATTTAAATTTAAATTTATCGTCCCTTAATCGTCAATAAAAAACAAATTTAACTGCGCATGTTCGCATTCCGCTACTACAAGTAGACGCCAAGGAACGCCCAAATCAGTAGCAAATAATATCCTTATCCGGCTTGGACCTGCGATTCTGCGCCTCAAATTTGGCCTGCATCTGGGCCATTTTCTGTCCGTTCTCCGTTGATAGGCGGTTGCCATAGTTACCAGCGTCAGTGTTTGGTATCTTGTCCGAGAAAACTGACGCCTGCTCCGGCAGTGCCTTCTTTGTCTTGAGGTTGCCCTGATAGTGCATCAATGGTTTAGTTTGTAGAAGATCCAACGCTCTATTTATATATTAATGCCGAACCCGCGGTGAGTGCAGTTTCGAGTGGAGTGGATACGGACTTTGTCCCTTAAATGGGATATAGAGATGGAAATCCATTGAGTGGAGGGATATCGAGATGGAAATCCCTTGAGTGGAGGGATATCGAGATGGAAATCCCTTGAGTGGGATTTCGAGATGAAAATCCCTTGAGTGGGATTTCGAGATGAAAATCTCTTGAGTGGGATATCGAGATGGAAATCCCTTGAGTGGGATGTCGAGATGGAAATCCCTTGAGTGGGATATCGAGATGGAAATCCCTTGAGTGGGATATAGAGATGGAAATCCATTGAGTGGAGGGATATCGAGATGGAAATCCCTTGAGTGGGATTTCGAGATGAAAATCCCTTGAGTGGGATTTCGAGATGAAAATCTCTTGAGTGGGATATCGAGATGGAAATCCCTTGAGTGGGATGTCGAGATGGAAATCCCTTGAGTGGGATATCGAGATGGAAATCCCTTGAGTGGGATATCGAGATGGAAATCCCTTGAGTGGGATGTCGAGATGGAAATCCCTTGAGTGGGATATCGAGATGGAAATCCCTTGAGTGGGATGTCGAGATGGAAATCCCTTGAGTGGGATATCGAGATGGAAATCCCTTGAGTGGGATATCGAGATGGAAATCCCTTGAGTGGGATATCGAGATGGAAATCCCTTGAGTGGGATATCGAGATGGAAATCCCTTGAGTGGGATATCGAGATGGAAATCCCTTGAGTGGGATATCGAGATGAGAATCCCTTGAGTGGGATTTCGAGATGAAAATCTCTTGAGTGGGATATCGAGATGAAAATCCCTTGATTGGGATTGTGGGATCTATTTTACCTATTTAAAATGGATAATCAACAATGTCACAATCCTGTTCGCCTCACCTTAGGATCGAAATCAGTCAGAAATCCCCAGTTCTGTTCCCTGTAAAATTTGTGTATTTAAATGATTCAGCGCATGCCATATATAGTTAACAATCGCACACAATGGCTCGTGGGCCTACTACTAAAATTGCATTCTGAGGATCTCACCATTGCTTGTCCAGGCGTTGTTCGTTTTCTAGAAACTGTCTCCAAATCTTGTCCTTCGTGACAGCGTCTTGGCCTTCGGCAGCAGCGCCATTCACTCCGGTGGAGGTCATCGCTGCGGTTCTGGCTGGCGCTGCTGGTCTGCTAGGAGCTCTGGCTCTGGGCCCGGACTCGCTGCTGCTTTTTGTTTGAACGAGAGGGCCGGGAAGAATGTTGGAAAATAATGGGAAGAGTATTGGGATCGAACATTCAGGCGGGCTGCTTGCTGTAGGATCCAGTCTGCATTGGCTGAGCAGCCTGAATTGCGCAGATGATGTACGGAGGGACGAATGGAAAACCCAAAGAATGGCGGGGACAAGCGGCGCTTAGACTCTGGGGAAACTTTTCCTCCCACCTTGTAGCAAAAACGGAAGCACTCTCAATTTGTTCCCTGCTGCTGCTGCTGCTTCTGGAAGACTGGGACAGAATTTTCTCTCAGCAGGTCTCAGCCCAGCCGTCTTTCATTCCGTCCGATTCCTGAAGTCCAAAAAATTCTCTTGTCCCTAAAGCTCTAACTCTCTTCCCACAATTGTCGATCGGCTTGACACGTGCGCTGTCGTCTTGTTTCACCTCTGTAATTAGAAAACTCTTACTGGTTAGTTCCTACAGAGATTCAGGGAACGATTAGAGAAGGTTGGACTTTTCTAATGAGTTTTGGTGTAGTTTCTACTTTTAGCTTAGCTCACCTACAGATAGCCTTACACTATCTTACACAGAACACTTACAGAAACCTGTAGTTGGGAACTTCGGCTAATATCACATGTTCAGAGAGTGTAGCAAGTTTAGGGAATGATGAAAGTTCGTAGTGTATAGGAAATTGGCAAGTTCTGGGAAACTTTGAGTTTAAGGGACCGCGTAGGTTTAGAGAACGAATGATATCAAAAGCAAATCCAGAGAAGCTTTACCCCGTCGCATTGTTGTTAAAGTAGCTGAATAGTGCTCCGCTCGATTCTCGCTGCATTTGACTCTTATTTCAGCAGATTGATAATGAGCACAGTAAAAACTTAGAAAAATGTTATATCAGAGTTGAAATGGTGCCAGTTCTGTCTGTTATATCACTTTTTCTTTTCAGTGGTCCGTGTGTTCCACTAATTAAATTTGTCACTTTTTACTGCCAGGAAAATTATATAAATTTGTAAAAGCTGCTTAGCATGCTAATTAGCATGCTCCAGAGAATTGTGCTGGCAGTTTTTTGAGAAGCGTTAATAGAACAATCACGCTATAGCTAGCTGCTTCAAACAAACGCAACTGTAAAATGCGCGACACTATTGTTTGGCATCTGTGGTTGGCATTTCTGTTCTAGTAGTTGTGAAGAATAGAAAACTAATTAGAGAAGGAAGATTTTTACTGTGTTAAACGCCATCTTTTTTAGCCATTCTTGTGTTTATATAGCGAACGTATATGCTAACGTTTTTGCTGTGAGGTATCATATTGGGTCAGCATTATTCGTAGCGGTAGAAACCGCGAAGCTATTTTTCTGTATCTCTAATTAAGAAACTTTTCTATTGAGACAGACAGGAGCGAAGTGGTCATCGATGTGATTAGAATTTACTTTTAATAGATTATCAATTTTCTCCAGATAGGACGTACAATTTTATATTTAGCATAACGGCACTAATTATGAGTACAATCCAATAGACTGCAGAATAGCTCATCAGTTTCGTACAGCCACAAGATCTTCACGCAGCTGCCGAAATCGAAGGTCACCGTCGATCCGGGAATCGTTTTTGCAGACTTACGCTGTGGTAAAATTATGCCAAAGGCGACCCAGTGCCAACCGCCAGTCGGGTTGCCATCAGGACGGAAGCCTCCCAGCCAGAAATTCAGCCCAGCACTGTAGCTTGAGTAGATCTGGTCCACACGGCTCATCTCGGAAGCGTCGGTCACATCGGCCATGATCACCAGACCGCTCTCGGACTCGCACTTCTGCCTGCTCATCGACCAGTTCCCAGTGCCAGAGTACAGCTTGTACTTCACTCCGCACAGGTCGTCTCCGTAGCCAGTCGGACACAGCTGGCCAGCCTCGAGTCCCGGCTGCTGCTTCACAAACACCTGGCCTCTCCTGGAGCAGCTGCAGTCCCTCACCGACTTGCTGCACTTGTCGAACACGAACTGCTGACACGGACCGTCAGCCATGGTGAAGGCCTGGCAGCGCTGATTCAGGAAGCACAGACCAGCGCAAGAAAATGTAATAATTTCCAAGTGGGTCTCAACAAACTCCGGGTTGATGCAGAGAAAGCCCTCAGTGATGGCGAAAAAATTCTGCGAAATCCCTCTGCGCCATTGAGCAGCTGAGCACGGAGCAGGTGAACAGCAGGACAGTCAAGCGACTGGCACCGAACTTCATTCTGTCATTTTTCTCACTTTTTATGTCATTTTTCTCACTTTTTGTGTCATTTTTTCTCACTTTTTATGTCATTTTTCTCACTTTTTGTGTCATTTTTTCTCACTTTTTGTGTCATTTTTTCTCACTTTTTGTGTCATTTTTCTCACTTTTTGTGGCATTTTTTCTCACTTTTTATGTCATTATTTGCTACTTTCTACCTCATCTTTCGCCTCATTGTCTCTCATGTGTTATCTCCCTGTCAAAATAATCCAGCTACTTTCTATCTCATTGTCTATCCACCTGTACTGAATCTCATTGTCTCAATCTGCCCATCTCATTCTTCATATTTCTGGCTGACTAACTGACCCCAAACTTAACTATTGATGTCATCATTTATCTTTGAAATCTTCTTAATTTTTTTTCAGGAATGTACAGCATAATCTACTCAAAAGTAAGATGCATGGAACAAGTTTGCTAAATAGAGGTTCAATTAAAAGTATATACCAGCTCATTAATACCAGTTGAAATCGTAGCTCAGGGTACATCAGAAATTCTTGGTACCAACTTTTTTCAAACATACCTATAGACGTGGTACGTCTGACTAATTTCTGAGTCGGCGCAAATTGGAACCAGCTGAATTCCCAAGTCAACCGTGTTAGTTAGCAACCAATAGCTGTGCATCATTTCAGCCAATCAGATCGCTCCTAAGTTTTAGCTCGAATAAAATACCCCAATGGGTAAAGCATATTTTTCCAAGAATAATCTGACGAACCGAAGCTTGCTAAAAAATCTGGGTCGAATTTGTGGCCCTTACAAAATGAATCCATTGACAAATTCCTTGGGATTTCGCTGCAACAGTGACTCGGAGCTGCAACAGGATCTTAGCATCGGTGACAGTGCCGTGATCGATTTCAACTCGGATAGAAAGTTCCAGCATCACCATCGGAGACGGATGCTCTACGCCAGTTTGCAGGGCTTCGCTGGCAGGACCTCTGCTCACGGACTGGGCAGGTTCTTTGCTCAGCAGGTGCCCTGGCTCAGGCTGCTGTGGGGCTGCGTTGTCCTCGGAGCATTCACCGGACTAACTCTGCACACCTACAAACAGATCAGCCTGTTCAAAGCCTACCCGGTGTCTAGCACCACTCGCCTATTAACTAATCAGTTCACCTTTCCCGATGTGACCTTCTGCGATCCGTTGATGAAGAAATTTTTGACGCTCAAATCGGACTCGTTGAGACGGGATTCGGGCGACATCAACGACTACTTCACCGCCAGCTACATGCTGGGCTACCGGTTCGCTCCAAGCGCGTCATCCAAAGATCAGCTGCATCAGCCGCCAGAGGACGAAGAGACTACCGGAAGGGTGAAGGCCATCAAGATTGCCTACGCGAGTTTTGAGCACGCTGTGCATTCCTGGAAGCAGTTCAACATGAGCGCAGCCAGTGCAAGGATCTACGACATGCTGATCTACTGCCAGTACAATCAGGAGCGCTGCAGCGAGAAGAACTTCACCGTGTTCTATCACCGCGGCTACGGCAATTGTTTCTCTTTCAAAGCCGACAGTCGGTCAATAAAATCTAGCGGAGTTGAGAAAGGCCTCATTCTTATTCTCTACAGTCCGAGCGTTGATGTCAAACAGAGTATCGACTACTATAGCGAGATTGTCACCACGGGCCTGGAGACTGGCGGCTTGAGAATTGCCGTGCATCAGAAGGTGGGTCCTCCAGCTAATAAATCTCGATTGCAATCTTTATTCCATTTAGAACTACCAAGGGGGGAATTACACCCTCGACAATTTTTTGTCACGAACGGAGCAATGCGAGCACACGAAACACATGAACACGGGCCAACTATTTGTTGCACATCTTCTGAAACAAGAATCATGTCACCAGCTGTTCAGACCGCCAAAATATTCAAGGGTTCTGAAGGTCAGATTTTTACAATATGTTCTAGTTTATGTTCTATGTTCTATTTCATACCCCAATACACAAATTTTCACTGCGCCTCAGTGCGGCCTTGTCAGGCATTCAATATTTAATAGCACGTCACCCGAATGTGCCCCAATCATCTCCAACTTCTGTCGTCACCGAACTTTATCTAGACGCAGCTGCTGGACCTTCAACAAATAATACTCAAGTTTAGGCCAATATAGAGGCTGCTGACGGTGCTGTCGACGTCGGGGTGGTGAATAATTGGTTGACAGACTAGGCGAGAGTCCTGTGGTTGAGTTTCGTCCCATATTAAGGCTTGATCAACGAAATTAGAGAAATTTGCATCAGGATGTCCATATTCGGCTGGTGCCACTTGTTGAAGGTCCAGCAGCTCCGTCTAGATAAAGGTGCGTGACCACCGAAGTCGGAGATGATGCAGACACATTCGTGTGAGGTGCTGATAAAGTTTAAAGGCCTGGCAAGGCCGCACCAAGGCGCGGTGCGAATTCGTGTATAGGGGTGTATGAGTATCTCGACGATCTGAAGGACTAGCGACTTGATTTTGGGTCCGTGCTCTTGAGTTTCGTGTGCTTGCGTTGCTCCGTTCGGGTGCAGTACGAAAAATTGTCAAGGGGGGAATTTCCAACTCCAACTTTAATCAGTTCTTTTCTGAGACCTCGAATGCTTTACAGCTTATGCAGTAATGCATCTTCCAAACTTTGAGAGTCATTTCCTGCCCACCTGCTGAACACTAAATGTCTTGATTTCATTGATCAAACAGATTTATAAAAAATAGAGGCTTGTATAAATTATCTCTCTTCCTTCTAGCCCATTGTCTGTTGGTTCTCGAGATCTACTAAGACTCTACTGAGATACTGAGACAAGTATAAAAGCAAGTGAGGGAGAAATCGTGACTAGAAATGCGACTTGGGCCAAGTATGCGCAATGTCCCCACCAGCGAGTGTGGTTACGGTTTCTTAGAACCACCGCCAATAATGAGACAGGAAAGAGAAAAATCGACTAATTAGATAAATTTCGATTCTTCCCGAAAGTCCACCATCCATTCTCTCTAGGGGCAACTGTGATTTTAGCAGCAGTAGCAGCAGCAGCAGCAGTAGCAGCAGCAGCGGAAGCAGTGCCTACCGAACTGGGGCAATGGCGAACCGTTTAAATAGACCCTGTACACTTTCCCCATGACTCCCGCTCATCGATACATCCCTAGGGGAGTCCATCTGAGGCGAGGATGGCCGGATGGCTAGTTGGAAATCCTCCGCATCCTCAGATGACTTGTGGGAGATATCTCCCGAAACGTCATGGGACCTCTGCTACTAGACACATGGACAGCCGAACGGCGGCCTGCAAGTATTTGAAATTAATAAATCAGCTAAGTGGTTCATTCTGCTCACAGGTGTGTACACCTGCCTGACGATGAGCAAGTCAGGGCAGATGTACACACCTGCGTGAATGTGTGCCTGCTTACATTATCTGTGTGCGTGTGTGCTCAGGAGTCAGCGAAATGGGCAGAATTGACTCCTCGCTGGCTGCGGGTCTAGTGTCACAGAATGATGTGCCATTGCCCGCAGCCCTCAAGCTAGTATTATTATTATTTGCCGTATCTTAATTACCTGTTTGTTATCAATAAAAAAATAAATAATTACCGTATTACCTCTCTGCCAATCCATATTCGCTCCATATTCCATCATTCCCATCTAGTACCAAATGACAGAAAATAATTTTACCCACCCGCCCTGTCGTTCGCTTCAAAAAACCGCTAAATCCTTATAATTTTTAATTTAGCGAAGAAAGATTATTTGGAGATAGAAAATAGTTTTAGAAAGTAAGAAGCACAACAAATTTGTTGCTCTGTGTTCTGTGTTTTAGCTAAAGACAACTAAAATCAGACATGTACTTGTGCACAGCTTGGGCACAGCGAAAAAGTGATCTACTTTCCTTTATAATTTACGAGCAATGCAAGGTTGAAACCGAAAAGCAAACAGACAGAACTTTCCTGCTGCAAATTGAAGTCCTAGGGGCGAATAGATAAAGGAAAGGGCATTGCAAAGGATCTCTGGTGTCTGCTTTATCAGTGCGTTCCCATGGCTTGAAAACGAATGCTGAACCTCTAGATCTAATGGGGATATAATATATTTGCTGTAGAGCTTACAATGTATATGAGGCCAAGACTGAAAACGAACTAAATGAAGCTCTTTCCAGGTGAAACTGGATTCATCTGGTTTTCTAAAATGCTAACGGGGCCAGCAGCGGGAGGAGGCTGACAGCCCGTGTAGGGAGGAGGCTGACAGCCCGTGTAGGGAGGAGGCTGACAGCCCGTGTAGGGAGGAGGCTGACAGCCCGTGTAGGGAGGAGGCTGACAGCCCGTGTAGGGAGGAGGCTGACAGCCCGTGTAGGGAGGAGGGTAACAGGCTGTGTAGGGAGGAGGCTGACAGCCCGTGTAGGGAGGAGGCTGACAGCCCGTGTAGGGAGGAGGCTGACAGCCCGTGTAGGGAGGAGGGTAACAGGCTGTGTAGGGAGGAGGCTGACAGCCCGTGTAGGGAGGAGGCTGACAGCCCGTGTAGGGAGGAGGCTGACAGCCCGTGTAGGGAGGAGGCTGACAGCCCGTGTAGGGAGGAGGGTAACAGGCTGTGTAGGGAGGAGGCTGACAGCCCGTGTAGGGAGGAGGCTGACAGCCCGTGTAGGGAGGAGGCTGACAGCCCGTGTAGGGAGGAGGCTGACAGCCCGTGTAGGGAGGAGGGTAACAGGCTGTGTAGGGAGGATGGTGACAGGTTGTAGGGAGGATGGTGACAGGTTGTAGGGAGGATGGTGACAGGCTGTGTAGGGAGGATGGTGACAGGCTGTGTAGGGAGGATGGTGACAGGCTGTGTAGGGTAAAGGTTGACCGTCATTTTAAATAAAATTCTAGTTAGATTATATTTATGGCTGCTCGCTAAAACAGAAATTTCCTGCTATTTCGCTGCACTCTCCTCCATATCTGTGAGCACATATGCTGAGCCTAGTTGTCCGTACGATTATTATTATCGTTTTCTGCCTATTCACGTCTCCAGGGACTCAGATATGACGAACGGAAGTCGTTAAAAATCGAAGTTAAAAAATGCATTAATTTCCTTTGGCCAATGGCAAACTGACTGAGTGTAAGGCGCCTACTTCTTGGGTACATGAGGTTATCATCTTTTTGCCTCATCGATTAAACCATTTTTTGTTAAAACTACTCAAGACTTAAGTAGACTTGACGTAATGGAATCGTTTTATTCCATATTATCGATCCAGAATAATAATATTGCCCTGCTGATATTGCCCTGCCCAATCTTTTATCTAAAGTTTCTATTCCTTTTTATATCTCTGATCTCTCTTGCCTTGTCTCTCTTGTCTCGTCTCTCTTGTCTCGTCTCTCTTGTCTCGTCTCTCTTGCCTGATCTCTCTTGTCTCGTCTCTCTTGTCTCGTCTCTCTTGTCTCGTCTCTCTTGCCTGATCTCTCTTGTCTCGTCTCTCTTGTCTCGTCTCTCTTGTCTCGTCTCTCTTGTCTCGTCTCTCTTGTCTCGTCTCTCTTGTCTCGTCTCTCTTGCCTGATCTCTCTTGTCTCGTCTCTCTTGTCTCGTCTCTCTTGTCTCGTCTCTCTTGTCTCGTCTCTCTTGTCTCGTCTCTCTTGTCTCGTCTCTCTTGTCTCGTCTCTCTTGTCTCGTCTCTCTTGTCTCGTCTCTCTTGTCTCGTCTCTCTTGCCTGATCTCTCTTGTCTCGTCTCTCTTGTCTCGTCTCTCTTGTCTCGTCTCTCTTGTCTCGTCTCTCTTGTCTCGTCTCTCTTGCCTGATCTCTCTTGTCTGATCTCTCTTGTCTCGTCTCTCTTGTCTCGTCTCTCTTGTCTCGTCTCTCTTGTCTCGTCTCTCTTGTCTGATCTCTCTTGTCTCGTCTCTCTTGTCTCGTCTCTCTTGTCTGATCTCTCTTGTCTGATCTCTCTTGTCTTGTCTCTCTTGCCTGATCTCTCTTGTCTCGTCTCTCTTGTGTCGTCTCTCTTGTCTCGTCTCTCTTGTCTCGTCTCTCTTGTCTGATCTCTCTTGTCTGATCTCTCTTGTCTCGTCTCTCTTGTCTGATCTCTCTTGTCTCGTCTCTCTCGTCTCGTCTCTCTTGTCTGATCTCTCTTGTCTGATCTCTCTTGTCTCGTCTCTCTTGTCTCGTCTCTCTTGTCTCGTCTCTCTTGTCTCGTCTCTCTTGCCTTGTCTCTCTTGTCTCGTCTCTCTTGTCTCGTCTCTCTTGCCTGATCTCTCTTGCCTTGTCTCTCTTGTCTCGTCTCTCTTGTCTCGTCTCTCTTGTCTCGTCTCTCTTGTCTCGTCTCTCTTGTCTCGTCTCTCTTGCCTGATCTCTCTTGTCTCGTCTCTCTTGTCTCGTCTCTCTTGTCTCGTCTCTCTTGTCTGATCTCTCTTGTCTGATCTCTCTTGTCTCGTCTCTCTTGTCTGATCTCTCTTGTCTCGTCTCTCTTGTCTGATCTCTCTTGTCTCGTCTCTCTTGTCTGATCTCTCTTGTCTCGTCTCTCTCGTCTCTCTTGTCTCGTCGCACCTCTCCTAACTTTCTCATCTTGTCGCAGCTACAAAGCAGCAAATCGCAGAAGGCTTAACATAGGACTGTCGCCCCTAATGCATATTCAATTAGTTACTAGCAGGAACTCTCTCAATAGATGGCCTACAAATAAATAAAGTTGTTTGTTAGAGGTCACAGTCGGTTCGTGTGGCCATTCTTGAGTAAAAGAAATCAGAGCGATGGATTTCAATGGGCTCTAGTTTCAAGCGATGCTTTCTCGAAGCAATCAGCTGATTTACATTTAAAGAATTTAGATTTACCAAGGATGACACGATCGGGGGTATATTTTTACTACAACTTATTTAAATCCTATCTGTGGTGTTTGGATCTCTTCAGCTATCAAATCCAACCTTCAAATATGGATTACTTTCTTACCCTACCGTCTTCATCTACTATCGTTTTTTAAATCCATCCCATTCTCCATCTAACTTACTGTCCTCTCACAAAACCAGATGCTTTTCGCCCGAACCATCTCTTTCTTACCCCTGTCTCTCCTTCCAACTTCCCTGTCTCTCTTACTTACCCCCTGTCTCTCTTTCTTACCCCCTGTCTCTCTTTCTTACCCCTGTCTCTCTTTCTTACCCCTTGTCTCTCTTTCTTACCCCCTGTCTCTCTTTCTTACTCCGTATCTCTCTTTCTTACACCATGTCTCTCTTTCTTACCCCCTGTCTCTCTTTCTTACCCCCTGTCTCTCTTTCTTACCCCCTGTCTCTTTTTCTTACTCCCTATCTCTCTTTCTTACCCCCTGTCTCTCTTTCTTGCCCCCTGTCTCTCTTTCTTACCCCTATCTCTTTTTCTTACCCCTGTTTCTCTCTTTCTTACCCCCTGTCTCTCTTTCTTACCCCCTATCTCTCTTTCTTACCCCTGTCTCTCTTTCTTACCCCTGTCTCTCTTTCTTACCCCTATCTCTTTTTCTTACCCCTGTTTCTCTCTTTCTTACCCCCTGTCTCTCTTTCTTACCCCCTATCTCTCTTTCTTACCCCTGTCTCTCTTTCTTACCCCTGTCTCTATTTCTTACCCCCTATCTCTCTTTCTTACCCCTGTCTCTCTTTCTTACCCCTGTCTCTCTTTCTTACCCCTATCTCTTTTTCTTACCCCTGTTTTTCTCTTTCTTACCCCCTGTCTCTCTTTCTTACCCCCTATCTCTCTTTCTTACCCCTGTCTCTCTTTCTTACCCCTGTCTCTCTTTCTTACCCCTATCTCTTTTTCTTACCCCTGTTTCTCTCTTTCTTACCCCCTGTCTCTCTTTCTTACCCCCTATCTCTCTTTCTTACCCCTGTTTCTCTCTTTCTTACCCCCTGTCTCTATTTCTTACCCCCTATCTCTCTTTCTTACCCCTGTCTCTCTTTTTTGCCCCATTCTTTCTACATTTTACCTATCCATCTTTCTATCTTCTTTCTTTTTAAGTCAATCTTCATTAGTACCGTCAGTCTTTCTCACCTCTGCTCTCTCTCTCTCTTACTCCTGTGTGCCTCTCTTTCTTATCAGTGTCTTTTTCCTTCATTAGAATCCGTTCCAAATGTCTTATCTGCTTCTGTTAGGGGTCCTTATTTTCCCTATAAAACAACACCATGAATATGTTAGCAGTGTCAAATTCTACGAGTATTTATATTTTCATCTCATTTTTTTAAGTAACTAAAGCAAATAACGATTGAATTTTATTTAAGATAAAGATAACACATTGACTGGCATCAGTTATCAATCGCGTTATTTTTGTGATTTTAAGATGGAATTCTTTTTTCAACCACTGAACGTATCGGGAATTACCTGGTTATTTTTGGATAAGTGTAGGAAAAGAATCTCTAACAGGTGATCCTAATTTCTAACAGGTGATCCCAATCTCTAACTGGTGGTATCATTCTCTAACGGGTGATCCGAATCTCTAACAGGTGATCCTAATTTCTAACAGGTGATCCTAATTTCTAACAGGTGATCGTAATTTCCAACAGGTGATCCTAATTTCTAACAGGTGATCCTAATCACTAACAGGTGATCCCAATCTCTAACTGGTGGTATCATTCTCTAACAGGTGATCCGAATCTCTAACAGGTGATCGTAATTTCCAACAGGTGATCCTAATTTCTAACAGGTGATCCTAATTTCTAACAGGTGATCCTAATCACTAACAGGTGATCCCAATCTCTAACTGGTGGTATCATTCTCTAACAGGTGATCCGAATCTCTAACAGGTGATCGTAATTTCTAACAGGTGATCATAATTTCCAACAGGTGATCCTAATTTCTAACAGGTGATCCTAATTTCCAACAGATGATCCTAATCACTAACAGGTGATCCTAATTTCCAACAGGTGATCCTAATCACTAACAGGTGATCCTAATTTCCAACAGGTGATCCTAATCACTAACAGGTGATCCTAATTTCCAACAGGTGATCCTAATCACTAACAGGTGATCCTAATTTCCAACAGGTGATCCTAATCACTAACAGGTGATCCTAATTTCCAACAGGTGATCCTAATCACTAACAGGTGATCCTAATCTCTAACAGGTGGTATCATTCTCTAACAGGTGATCCTAATCACTAACAGGTGATCCTAATTTCCAACAGGTGATCCTAATTTCCAACAGGTGATCCTAATCACTAACATGTGATCCCAATCTCTAACAGGTGATCCGAATCTCTAACAGGTGGTATCATTCTCTAACAGGTGATCCGAATCTCTAACAGGTGGTATCATTCTCTAACAGGTGATCCCAACCTCTAACAGTTGCTCTTGATCTCTAACAGGTGACCCAATTGTCTAACAGTCTACTCCGCCCCGAACTGCTCACAAGCAGGACACCATCCCATATCCCGGCGAGTACGGCATCAATTCGCCAAGCGGCATGCAGACTGTGCTAGCCCTCAGTCAGGTGCAAACCAGCTTGGCTGACACTCCGACAAAGCGTTGCGAGGCCAAGGACACCTTCCATGCCTATGATCACCTGCTGGAGTGAGTGCGTCCTTGCCTGGTCATTGTTTATATCCTAAAAGTGAAGATAATATTTTGCTTCTCTGTTAGGATAAAGTTCAGGGTTACTGATTTGAGTCTCGCACAAAGGTCCCTGAGCTCGATTGCGCGGCGAGGTCACATTCATTTGGGGCGCAGCCGCGGAGAGAAGGCTTGGGGGCTTGTCGTGCAATTTACGCCCCTGAGGGCCAGCCTCCATGAAGGCATTGCAAAATGTGCACTGCCTGTCGATAAGAAATCAGGTCAAATGTACACACCTGTGCCTTTCGAATTCGCAGCACAGTCCAAGTGTACGACAAGCAGCTAGCCGACTGTACCACCTTCGAGCACCTTAAAAGCGTCCAAGTGAAGTGCGGCTGCACTATTGAGGGCCTAGTTGAAACCGATCTAGGCCGCAAGCCTCGCTTGGAGTACTGCCATGACCTTCTGGGAGCACAGAACCAACAACAGCTGCCGGAGTTGTTGAAACAAATTCGACTGTTCTTCGAAAATGATCCGTCAGTTAAAAACCTAGGACTGCTCAGCCTTGCGGGACAATTGTCTCTAGGAAAATTTAGTCAGCTAGACTACTCAAATAGACTGAGAGTAGCGGAGCTCCTCAGTGCTAGATTTCCAAGCATTCGTCAACGCCTCGACCGGTTAAAGTGCGCGCTGCCCTATCTGCTCACTGGTAGAAAGCCGTCCAACTGTTTGAACATCTGCAACTACACCACCTACGACTTTTCTGTGTTTCAAAGCCGTTGGCCGGATCCGAATTTTCAGATTCGAGGAGCCAGAATTCGATTGGCTAGAATAGCACAGATGCTCAGGTTGAGAATGCAAGAAATCGATACTCATCTGCAATCGATGAGAGCGTTAAATCCGAATTTCGACACCAACCATGCACTAAATCATTCGATCACTTATCACCAAGTTAATCTCAGCGAGTGCATCGATGTTCATCTCAACAAGAGCTTGGATAGATTCGATATGGACGAGCATTGCGAACAGGTGCACAGCATTATTAGGCAGAGCTTTCTGCAGTTGCGAGTCTATCCGAAAACTCTCACTGTTAGACAACTGTACGAAGAGAGAAGCTACGAATTGGTTAATCTGTTCTCAGACCTTGGCGGCATCATGGGTGAGAGAAATGGGGCAGTTGTAGAACTTTAGTTGGAATGAATTTGATTGGCTAGGCGTGAGATGGGTGATTGGGTGATAGCAAGGGTAGAAAAAACCCAGATTTACTATAGTTATGACGCGGATGCTTGAAATGTGTTTAGAATGAATCGGATTGGCTGGGAGTGAGGTGGGTGCTTAAATAAGTTTAGACTGAATCGGATTAACTCGATTTGAGGTGAAAGGTGTAAAAATGACTGGGACGAATCGGATTGGCTTGGCGTGGGGTGGGTTTTTTAAAGGGTAGGAAAGAACTGGGTTGGTCGGGCGTGAGGTGGGCGATTTAAATAGTACAATTTAATCTGATTGGCTGGGCGTGAGGATGGTAAAAGGTTATAGAAGGACATTGGATTGACTAGCCATAAAATGCATATCAAAAGGGTCTTAAATACTCGTATATGATTCATTCCAGGTCTCTGGATTGGTGTCTCAGTCGTGACACTGTGTGAGTTCGCTGAAATCTCACTAATCGTGGCGTCCTACTATGCTCGCCTGTTGTTGCATCGACTAGCGCTGACCTTGGGAGCTGGAATTCTCCTCTGGGGAGAGGAGAAAACTAAGCGAGTACCTGGGAAACTTAACTCAGCCAGGTGCGTTTACTTAGAAATAGATTTCGTCGTCATTTTTCGTCAATAAATAAACATGACTGACAAATCGTCACGCTGCCTGTTAGAGACTGTTAGACTACTGCCAGAAGCATTGCCGAAACTACCTGTTAGACAAATTGTTAGACTACCTGTTAGACACATTTTTATACTACCTGTTAGACACATTGTTAGACTACCTGTTAGACAAATTGTTAGACTACCTGTTAGACACATTGTTAGACTACTTGTTCGACACATTGTTAGACTACTTGTTAGACTCGTTGTTAGACTACCTGTTAGACACGTTGTTAGACTACCTGTTAGACACGTTGTTAGACTACCTATTAGACACATTGTTAGACTACCTGTTAGACACGTTGTTAGACTACCTGTTAGACACGTTGTTAGACTACCTGTTAAACACATTGTTAGACTACCTGTTAGACACATTGTTAGACTACCTGTTAGACAAATCTAAATGGTCAAATCTGCTACTAAAAGCATCATAACTAATCGATTGCAGCAGGCGGCAAGCCAGTCAACTTCAGCATAGTCAAAAGCGCTTTGCGTCTCTGCAAAACACTGACGGCTCGCCAAGCGACTGTCTCCGTGCCGGACCTGTTCAAGATCCAAACAGGTACAGACAGCCGAGACTTAGACACAGCTTTGATCCTAGTTCCACAGGTCGAATTTCGGCTAACACTGTCACCAACAACACGGTCAATCATTCCTTGAGCGCTACGGATTTTCTGCATTATCAACGTCAGAAGCAGCAACAGCAGCAGCAACAACAACAACAGCAGGAGAAGCCATTGTGCAACAAAGAGACAAGAATTTGACTTTTAATTTGCTAGTTGTTTTATTGTATCTTTCGCCGCGATCAAATAGCTAAGATTTTACATACATTTTTGTACGCCCAAAGTCAATAAATTAAAACATCGCACACTATAGAGACCATATCCAAACATCTTGTCAGTTTGATATATATTATAGATAATAACTGTTTACACGTGTCCCAATTGAGTCAGATGTGCAGCTGACAGCACAGCCGCAGCTATTGCGCAACGCACCTGAAGGCTGCGTACGGCTGTTCACTGGGGGAAGGGAGGAAGCGAACCTTTGACCCTTCCAGTCTAGAGGTTGTAGCCTAGTGGTTAGGGCGTCGGACTCACGACTTGAAGGTCGGGGGTTCGATTCCCGACTCCACTGGAACAATTTGCGTCCTTTAGCAAGACACTTAACTCTGCATTGCTTCAGTTCACCCAGCTGTTAAATGGGTACCAGCATCAGCTGGGATAATTGAAGGTGGGTGTGGCGTCCCCCCAGTCCGTGGACTGAACAGCTGTACGCAGCCTTCAGATGCGCCACGCATTAGCTGCGGCTGTGCTGTCGGCTGCACATCTGACCCAATTGGGGCAGGTGTAATCAATTATTATTATTATTAAATTATTATTATTAGTCTACAGAAGTCCGAAATCAGACTAACAGAAGTCCTCAGTTTACTCAGATAGTTTGCACTGTAGGCTTCAAAAGGCTTCGTAAAATAATTATTGCTTTTTTATCAGCATCCAGTGCGCAGGCCGCTACGAATTGTAACAATCGCCTATAAGCCCTTGCAACTTCGAAGCTTAAAAACATATTTTACGACAGTAACTACGACGTATGCGATCGGATCCCAGACAAACGGGTACAGTGCGCATGCCTCATAATTGCAAATGCACTTCGCGTTAAGCATAATTCGAGTAACGATGCCATCAATTCTGTAAGGCTAATCCAGAGACTTGCGAAATTGGGTCTATAACCATTTTATCGTGTCTATTTGACTGTCATTTCCGTGTGTTTGACTGTCATTTCCGTGTGTTTGACTGTCATTTCCGTGTGTTTGACTTTCATTTCCGTGTGTTTGACTGTCATTTCCGTGTGTTTGACTGTCATTTCCGTGTGTTTGACTGTCATTTCCGTGTGTTTGACTGTCATTTCCGTGTGTTTGACTGTCATTTCCGTGTGTTTGACTGTCATTTCCGTGTGTTTGACTGTCATTTCCGTGTGTCTATTTGACTGTCATTTCCGTGTGTCTATTTGACTGTCATCTCCGTGTGTCTATTTGACTGTCATTTCCGTGTGTTTGACTGTCATTTCCGTGTGTTTGACTGTCATTTCCGTGTGTTTGACTGCCCTTTCCGTGTGTTTGACTGTCATTTCCGTGTGTTTGACTGTCATTTCCGTGCGTCTATTTGACTGTCATTTCCGTGTGTTTGACTGTCATTTCCGTGTGTTTGACTGTCATTTCCGTGTGTTTGACTGTCATTTCCGTGTGTTTGACTGTCATTTCCGTGTGTTTGACTGTCATTTCCGTGCGTCTATTTGACTGTCATTTCCGTGTGTTTGACTGTCATTTCCGTGTGTTTGACTGTCATTTCCGTGCGTCTATTTGACTGTCATTTCCGTGTGTTTGACTGCCATTTCCGTGCGTCTTTTTGACTGTCATTTCCGTGTGTTTGACGGTCATTTCCGTGCGTCTATTTGACTGTCATTTCCGTGTGTTTGACTGTCATTTCCGTGTGTTTGACTGTCATTTCCGTGTGTTTGACTGCCATTTCGGTGTGTTTGAAATGCTTATTTGTCCCCTAGAATCTTATGGAATCAGTCCTATCGGGGGGGAATATATCTTGTTCCTTAGCAGCACTCCACTCTTGCAACAGCTTCCCACACTACAGTGCAGTCGATTTGAGCTGATTAGCAAATCAAAGACTTGCGCTTTGGCGCCTCCAATCTTACTAGCCACTAGTTGCTATAGGCCAGCTTAGTTGCCACCAAGGCCTGGATCGTTAACTAGTTAGAATGATGCCGATTTCGGAAGGAAGAAGAAGTTGGCCCAGAAAGGCAAACCAAGAGAGAAAGAGAGAAGATGATAGCACCCATGCTTGGTCCGATAAAATAATCTATTAGATGCCACATAGACAGATAGATGGATAGATAGATGAGAGCGTTAACTCTTGACTAGTACAAACCATTGACTAGTATGCAGATAGATAGATAGATAGATAGATAGATAGATAGATAGATAGATAGATAGATAGATAGATAGATAGATAGATAGATAGATAGATAGATAGATAGATAGATAGATAGATAGATAAAGATTTCTGCAGTCCATTGATGCCACAGCAGTACAAGTGTGTGTAAGTTTACAGTATCCTGTAACATAGCAGCATCCTGGCTTGGCATACATCAGTCAAGCGAACATGCAGTAGACTGGTCTCCATGCAGCAAAAGGCATCGCTAGAAGCGGTCAGTTGCGCATTGCCTGTAGCTAAAATTGGCCGACATTCGGTGGAAATCAGCGCTTCTAGTTTGGTTTTTTTCCCTGAGAAAAAAGTTTTTTCGCAAGCGCACTGGAAGGGTTACAAGCGGGCTGACCTATATTGCTAGCACTGACCAAAGTAACATCATCTGCTACTGTTAGTCTGGCCCGCTAGTCTGTGTCTGGGAAAGAATAATTTCCCGCTAATCCAAAAAACTGGGATTTGTATCCACATCAAACTGGGTGGAATCAACATCTATACAATAGATAAGAAATCGCCCATCCTGGACCTATTCTTCTTTTCTTTTGGATTTCTATCAGACTCTCTAACAACAAAATTTATGTTTCCAAAAGTGTGTAAAAAAGAAATGCATGATTTCTATATGACTGCACCGCTATAAGTATCACTGCGCGTATAAATCTAATCCAAGACAAGTGCCAGCATTTTGGGAGTTTTAGTAGCCTAATCCAGTTTGAAAATTCGACAATGCGATTCCATAGATAGTCTATGGCCAAACTTTGCAGTTAATTTCTATAGCAATAGCCTGCTGTTCGTGTCTATGGCCAGAACTCGCAGCTGTTAATCGTCATGCCCAGAAGTATTCCCCACTAAAAGAAACTAGTGGAAACTCTTAGACTCGAAGAATCTGTCTACAAAAATTTATAGGCCAAGCTTTTAAAGTTTTCATGAAGATTAATCAGGAATATAGCACTTCGGAGTTAACTTGTAAAATAAAAACCTAATCGTTGTCGAACTCTACTTTAAGTAGCAGTAAATGTATACGCATTTTAAAGTAGTAAGTCTCATGTTAAGATAAAAAATCTTGATATTGATATTGATACTGGTCTAATATACCAGTATATAAGATATGTGTATGATTTTACATATGATTTGAATTTCACATCATGAATTTTATTCATGATTTCCTTCATATTCCTTCATCCATGATTTGCGGTTTAGTTTTTTTCAGCTCTACAATTAGTTTATGGTAAAAGGTCCCTTAAAAAATCCGAAATTCTTCAAGTTAAAACCACATTCTGGAGCAGTTTTCATTAGAAATTATATTATCCTTGGTTCGTGTTCATCGACCAAGTTCAACCGAGGTTTCTTCCCAATAGTTTCAAGCCGCCACCATGCCAACCGATTCGGAACGTCGGGACGCCATTCAAATGGCTGCACAGCATTTAAAAAAAATGATCACTCTAAGAAAACCTGTATATCAACCTGATGAGCTGACGACTGACGGGCGGCACAGCCTTCAAATAGGTAACGCAATGCACCTAGGCCTAGTCAAGACGGGTACTTTTTAGTACGCGTATATTACGTATATATACACATGCAGTTGTAGCAGCACATGGCAGGAAGCTGACAGTTTAGATGAGCAACTGCATGGACCCGGCGCCCTGAAACAACCTCACGCCAACACCACAAATATCCACACCCAACTCACGCCAACACGAAAAAATTTTACACCTACCTCACGCCAACACCACGAATTTCGACACCCACCTCACGCCAACATCACACCCACCTCTATCCACACAGGTTGCGCGGATGCAAAAGGCGTCACCAATAGCAGGGGTGGCAAACGCATCTCGTCTGTAAACGATTGGCTGCCGTTTGAACCCTACTGTATGTCATTCCTGCTGCCGTTGTCGAACGCAGTGATCGAGATGTTCACGGATGATGCTGTGCAGTTAAGGAAGCTGGCTCGAATCACTCACTGCGCTGTTGAATTGCAACGAACTATTGTACTCCGAAAATCTCCTGGCTCCTCGAGTTGGACAAAATTTGGCCGGATTGTCATTGAAGGACTGACAGTCAGAAGCATTCTTGTAAGTCAGTCACGACTGTACTCGACAAACCATTATCAAATCAAATATTTAGATTTTATTGACCCAAATTTCCGCAGCAAATGGACAGCATGATGCGCAAGCGATTCCCGGTGTACCTCAACCGGCTGCAGCAGCAGTCTGTGGCCACACAGTCGAGTGCAAGAGGGAAGCCGACGTCATCCGCGTGCCATCTATTCGTTTCCGAATCTGTGCCCGACAATGCTACGTTGTCGTTTGGCAGCCAACGCACTGGCGCAATTGATCACCACTTTGGAGCTCTGTTACTGCATCAGGAGCGGAAAATGCAGCTAGCAAATAGCGATAAGCATCATGCTAATTATTTGCAAAAGCGTAAACAGGTACCCTCGAGGACCGCCAGTTTTGACAAAGCGGCCAGTTTTTTCTACAGTCGAGGTTATTCTAATCACACATTGGCGGCGAAAAAGTTTTAGTTTAATTAATTTGATCGTCTTAATTGTTGGGGGCACCAGACAGATTGATGCTTCGAACTGCAGCGCACGTGGTTTTCAATCGACAATCAACAAGTTTTGGTTTGTTTATTTTCAAACAAGCTTCACTGCTGTGTCGATGCCTAAACGTTAATTTAATTTTAAAAAATTAAATTTTAGTTTTCGTGGAAGCACGAAAACTCATTTTGTTTTATCAAAACAAAATTATGTTGATTAAAATGAAAAAAATTGGGTGGCATCGTTGGAAAATTATTTTAATTGCGTTTTTTATTTGTGAAATTTCATAATTGCACGTGATCTGCAATATATGTATCAACCAGTATTAAATTTTCACTTTTACTATATATCAGATTGCAATCAGAGTTTTTCTTGGAAGCAATAGATTTTCGATCAAAAAGTATATCGATCTAACAGTATTGATGGTCAGACGGTCTTTCGTACGTTGATCTGCAGCCTGACATTGCAAGTATAGCCTTTGAGTTCATTCGGAAGTGAACGACAAAAAAGTGTCGGCATTGGCGAGAACTGAAAAAATTAACTGTACCTCGCCAGTGTGTGTCGACGCAGGACGCCAGAAAGGTCATGCAGAATTATCCGTTCGAGGGGCCATCCGACAGCAGATCTTGGTATTTCTGTAAAGTGACATCACAGACTGCACCAGCTAGCTGCTGGGACTCCATAACATTAAGTACTCGATCAGTATATACCATGCAGCATCGCGTGCTACACAGCAGTGTGCGTGTTGCAGCCTTTGATGACGCAGCGCGGAGGCTGTGGATCTGCGAGATTGTTCCTCTATGGCGTCGAAACCCATTTTGCTCATGCTGCGTCCAGAACCTACTGCAACGAAGTTTTAATTATTAGTAGCATATTTGATATTAATAGTCAACCGTGTACGACATATGGCGATGCCACGGTTATTCTTTATTCGGGCTTTCAGGGATTTTTGGAAAATGGTAGGATGCGTGCGAACATCCACTCTTACGGCACGACGCCGGTGTTTAACACAGTGTTCATCAGCACAGGGTCCTGGCTTGCCACCTGTGGAATGCGCAGTGGCTTCTATATTGCACGGATTGAACGGACTTCCATGCATGTCTGGAACATTTTCCTGCTTCAAAACTTTTAACTGCTTTGCGTTTTTGCCAAGAATACTTATTCTTTGTAGATTTATTCGCTTCTTTCATAAAAGATGCCGTGCTTGTTATCATCCATAAATTTTTGCGCGAAATTAAATTACATGCGTTTCTTATAATAACTTTACTGACTATGTGTCATTATTTGCCTCAGCCCTCAGACATTTTGACTAGTATGCCAGCTACGAATATTACCACTTTCTCTGAACCCAATTTAATGGTATTTTAATTTATTACCAATTTTGTGTTGTTTTACATGTTCTACATTAGTTTTTCACTTCGAATGTAAAACTATGTAGACCCTCTGAGTCTCTGGCAATCGAAACTATTTCTACTACTACTAGGGTAGTAGTCGCAGCATCGCTATCAGTCTATGACTGTACTAGATTTTCTATTGGCTTAACTTAATATAATAACATCTGTTTGTCTGCACCATACATACATTATATTAGGCATACTACTAGGGTAATGTATCATCAACCGAACAGCTAGTGTATCTTCAAAACCGAACAAGAATTTTGACTCCTTCCTTGGTCTCGTGCAAGACAGAAACAAGCTATTGTGTTTCACAGAACAACTAATTTGAAAGTTAAAGAAATTATCTACAAGCTGAGGCATGATGTGCAATGAAGCATTAAGAGGAAAAAGATATATTGATGTTTCAGTAGAAATTTTTATTGCAAAAGCATACTTTTTAACAACATTTTTTCTGTATGTACTTTAGACGAAGATTGTATGTGGTTGCTTGCCAATTAAATGACCATAAATGTAGTTATTTATAGAGCATGAAAAATGCTTTCAAATGACAAAATTCATGATAGATCACTCCGTAAAAATAAGATTAAACCACTCACTCAAATAGTAAAACCAAACATCAAATTCTCTGTTTGGTTTGAAGATACATGAAAATCATTGTTTGGTTTTAGATAAAAAACAGGAATAACTTTTTTATATTTGACAAAATAGCAAAAGCAGATACCTTTTAGAAAGATGTAACTGTTTTCTATAACTTGGCTTTTGATTTATCATCATATCTTAATTAGAAAATCTGTAGCTTAGGTTTGAAGTTAAAAAAATACACATTCTTGTTTGGTTGATGATAGGGCCTACATTACCCTACAATCTACAAAGAATAAAACTTGGCCTACAATAATCAAGAAATATTATTTTAGATTCTTATATTTATCTTTCTTGATCAAGTTTCAGTCCAGATGGGCTCATCAACATTTTACTTAATTTTTAGGAGTGAGCCTCATGTGTTGTTTTTTAAATTAAATTTTAGTGATGTTGGCAAATGTTTAGGATAGGCTCTAGAATAGAATGCCAACAACAAAATTATACTTATAGTAGTTCAGTTTTGTTTGTTAAATATGGCTTGCTATAAATGGCTCATTTTATATTATTATAGGCCTAAAGTTGACGTTTCAGGTTGATAGAACCTAACCTTAAGAGTTTATCATCTATTTAGAATAGGCCTAGCTATACTAGGCCTATATATTATTACACAGTCAAAAGAAAAAAAGGTTACAATCATTAGAAAAGGCAGGCACTAAATATATTTTAATATTTAGTTCAATTCTTTACATCCTTCATGTATGTAGCTATAGATTTAGCTAAAATGTAGTAAAATTTATAAATATAGAAAATAATTATTTTTTGCTTTGTCCAAAACTTTCATCCTAGCAACTTTCTATAGAATAGTTCTTAGAGCATACTCTACATAAATGTTTATAAAGTATATTTAATCTATATGTAAGAATTATATATAGGCCTATAATTATAAAATTTCTAAAGTACAAAGAATGTATGCTATGACACATTTTTTGGTGTACATCTGCTTTTGCAAGACTCCAATAATGGCTCCCAATGTTCCATAGGAGCAAAGATATTTTCAATTAATCAAGGATTTTAAACCATTTTTCTGCTTTTAACTTCAAGATTTGTCTTGGCATATTGGAAGGGACTTGCAGTATAATAGAGTGGACTGGGTTTGAATTGGAATCCCATAAACTGAATGGTTTTTTTTAAACTAAAAAGCTGTTTTGCTGAAGCATATTATCATATTTGTATTGTATAAATTTCAGTAATAAATTATCCTGGTCAATTATTAAAATTCTAAAATATTAAAAACAAAAGTTAGGAGTTTTTCACACAACTATATTATATATAGCTGCATATAAAAAGGTTAAAAAATTCTCTCATTTAAGAAATAGTTCTGTAAACTTTGTTGCAGTTTTGTCAAAGAGTTGCTATTGCTAAACAGCTGTTGAAAAATTTAATGCTTGCCTATCTTCCATATGTGCTTTCATAACATCCTCATTTTAGTGCTTCTAATCAGCTAAATGAGCTTAGGATTGACAGGAAGAAATTCAACTTTAGACACAATTGAGATTGCCAAAGAAAGTGTCTCTATTGGGTCTATTGTTGGGGAGATATTTGAGAAAAACTGATGCTTTTGTTGCCCTTGTGTAAATAAGATAGATCTTAGCTATTAATGATTTATTTAGAAATATATATATATTATTAAGTTTTAAGTTATGCCGCAGTAGTTTTAAAATGCTAGATACTACTACTAAACATTAATAGGAGCCTCAGCAAAAAGCATTTTAAAGATTTTAACTTTCTAGCCTAAATTTAAATTTTGATTCACATATAGCAAAATTTCAGCTAGCTTTCAATTGAGCAATGTCAGTCAAGCCCGCACCTCCTGGATTCTATTGCGTTGAGATTGGTGATTCCACTTTCACTATACTGGATCGCTATCAGAATCTGCGACCAATAGGATCTGGCGCTCAAGGTATTGTCTGGTGAGGCCCTACATGATTTTTCAGCAATATCTTTTTAATAAACAGTTTCTATACAATATGTTATTCTAATGTTCAAGCTTCTTTGTTTTCACAGCGCTGCCTATGACACAGTACGGAATGAGAATGTAGCAATTAAGAAGCTTGCCAGACCATTTCAAAATGTTACTCATGCTAAACGGGCCTACAGAGAGTTTGTCCTAATGAAGATTGTCAATCACAAAAATGTAAGAGCATTTTGCCTTCTTTGCCCTATGAGAATAAGAAAATATCTAAACTTAGATTCAGAATCTCCATATTTATATTGGGGAATATCTAGGCTTAGATTCAGAATCTCACATATTTAGATTAGGGAATATCTAAACTTAGATTCAAAATCTTTGCCTTATCGATAATTATATCAAATTTCAGATTATTGGCCTACTAAACGCATTCAGTCCCCAATCAACGCTGGAAGAGTTTTCCGATGTCTACCTAGTAATGGAACTAATGGACGCCAATCTCTGCCAGGTCATTCAGATGGACTTGGATCATGAACGACTGTCTTACCTGCTCTATCAAATGCTGTGCGGTATTAAACACCTGCATTCAGCTGGTATAATCCACAGGGTGAGTTTGCTTGATATTTTATTAACTTGATTAGCTAGCAGTAGAAGTATACGGGGAGGCATTGGGGGAGCATTCAATCCTGATCATTTTCTTGCAAAGTCAGAATGGGGAAAATGTGAGCTCGCAAAACTACCAACAGCATTGGCCAAAATTTGGCTACGCATTTTCTAAAACAAGAATCAACTAGCTAGCCCATCAGACCGTCGAGATATTAAACGATTCTGGTCGAAGATCTGATTACATCCCTAAACACGGTTTCGAGCCTTGCCTAATATCGAGGCTTGATCAGCGAAATTCGTGAAATTCGCGTCCGGGTGTTCATACTCGTAGTCGGCTGGTGCCACCCGTTGAATGGGTCCAGCAGCTCCGTCTAGAAAATGCGAAATCCGAAGCCGGAGATGATGATGGGGGATTCGGGTGTCGTGCTGATTAAGTTTGAAGGCCTAATAATAACACGCTCATAAAATTTGTTGCAGGACTTTTGGCTCTGGCAAGGGGGGTCGGTGACAGAGAGGTTATCGCGTTTGCCTCTCGCACCGCGGTCCCTAAGTTCGATTCCACGGCGAGGCCACATTTATTTGGGGCGCAAGCCGCGGAATGAAGGCTTGGGGCTTGTAGTGAAATTTATGCCCTTGAGGGGCCAACCTCCAAGGCACAGAGAAATGTACACTGCCTGACGATGAGAAAGTCAGGGCAGATGTACACACCTGTGTGAGTGTGTGCCTGCGTACAGTATCTGTGTGAGTGTGTGCTCAGGAGTCAGCGAAATGGGCAGAATTGCCTCCTCGCTGGCTGCGGGTGCCATTGCCCGCAGCCCTCCTGCAATTAGTATGATTATTATTATCATTATCTGTACTAGTCTTTCAGTATTAGTAACTTTCTGAATTAGTACCTAAAAGTATTAATTTAATATTATTCAGGACCTGAAGCCGTCTAACATAGTTGTTCGAACCGATTGTACGCTGAAAATCTTGGATTTCGGCTTAGCCAGAACGGCCGGTGGTTCGTTCATGATGACGCCTTACGTTGTGACCAGATATTATCGCTCTCCTGAGGTCATCCTAGGCATGGGCTATCAGGAGAATGTCGACATCTGGAGTGTCGGCTGCATCTTTGGCGAAATTCTGCGCAGCCGGATTCTATTCCCGGGAGCCGATCATATCGATCAGTGGACTAAAGTCACGGAGCTATTGGGCACGCCTGGGCCGGAGTTTCTGGCTAGACTAAATCCGGCTGTACGCAACTATGTCATGAATCGGCCTAGGTGAGATCAGATTTAAGCTTTGTCTTGTTGACGTGGTCGATTTGGGAGGTGGCTGGGAGAGCCAACCAATGAATACTTAAAGGAGTGGGGTGGGGCGGCTGAAGTCAACCAATGATGACTCGCGGGTCTTAGATGGGGGCAGGTGGCAGAGGCCAGCCAATGAAAACCCGATGGAGTTAGATGGGGGCGGGTGGAGAGACCAGCCAATGAAAACCCGATGGAGTTAGATGGGGGCGGGTGGCAGAGACCAGCCAATGAAAACCCGATGGAGTTAGATGGGGGCGGGTGGCAGAGACCAGCCAATGAAAACCCGATGGAGTTAGATGGGGGCGGGTGGCAGAGACTAGCCAATGAAAACCCGATGGAGTTAGATGGGGGCGGGTGGCAAAGGCCAGCCAATAAAAACTCGAGGGAGTTAGATGGGGGTAGGTGGCAAAGGCCAGCCAATGAAAACCCGGGGAGTTAGATAAGGGTAGGTGGCAGAGCCCAGCCAATGAAAACCCTAGGGAGTGGGGTGGGGTGCACCAATGACGAACAGCAAAAAATCTGACGCTGCGAAAATTCCACGAAAAAACTGAAAAAACGATGCTATGCATCCTATGAGAACGAAATAAAATTGGGTGTGACACAGATAGCACAAAATCGTAACCCTAACCCTAATCATCCTGGCCCGTGTTTCAAGCCTGTCTTTACAATAAAAGACAGCAAAAAGCGCATAGCGCTGAGTTATAACACAGGAATTTCGACATAAGATAATAATAATAAGTTCCATAAATGCGTAATTCCGATCAAGAAAAAAATACTATTCTCATACCATACTCATACTCATAAAGGTAACTGCAGCCGAGACAAGATCCTTGCAACATGAAAAAAATACGAAATGCAAAACTAATGTCAGTAATGGCTTAGTGCGCAGAGTCTATCCAAGCCATCCGAGGTTGCTCGTCAATATATTTACTTTTCAGAAAGACTGCCCATCAGAGGAAATTGTATTACTGAGTAGAGATGTTTAAATAGTTTAAATTTCAGTAGATTGGCAACAAGTCTGAGGACGATTTATCTAAGAAAATTCCTCCTCTCGTAGTCAACCAACTAACAGGGTAAGTAATTTGCAATGACAAGTACAACAATGATTTACTGACGACAGTCTAAAGCTATAATGTATTTGGCCTGCCCTTCAGCTGCTCAAAGAGACGCGTCAGATTTTACTACCTCAGATTTAGAAACATTGTCTTATTCTTACTAGCAAATTGCTAAAACTGCTACTGCTGAGTAGTGTCAAGCGAGTGATGCGTCTTTGCGACAAAGCTTCTACAATAAAAAAAAATTTACTAAAGGTTAAAGAAAAAGAACTAAAAAACCAAATCTGTCCCCATAGTGGGCAGCAAAAAGTAGAATTGCAAAAGTCAAAAACGCAGACGACATTATGCATTGCAGACAGCACCGCAAAATAGTAGACTTTCAAAGCTTAACACAGGGCACTTTCGAGTAGAGTCGCTCGTCTGATTGTACGCTGCAACAAGGTCGCTAGGTTTATCGTCAACCGGTCTATTGCCAGAGTGAAATTCCTTGGCCTTGCCAATCTTGACCTACATTCTAGTGGGCAGTGTTAGACATAAATTTCTTGTCTGCGATGGTGAGCTTTTGTTTTTGGGTCTGCCAGTAATTTGGACTTCTTCGTCCGAAATAGATGCGTCGAGATCGACATACAGTGCATTTTCTCTTTCGTTTCTTAATCATCGGCGTACTGACCACCGTGCCACTGTTGGACAGCGGTGACTGAGGCACATCTTCGCTTTCCTGGTTCTGACCAGCTTGACCACTTGGACTACTGATCGCATTGAAGCTGTGCGACATCAGCTTCGTGACTTCGATGGCTTTGGAACATTGTCACTCATTTCACTAGTTTGACTATTATCAAGAGCGATATTAAATGTTGATGCTAATGCGGATTTGGCGGCTCTGGCATATGTACTCGACTTCGCCATATGAGATTTAAGAGCGACAGCACGAGTATGGTTCATACCATAGTTTACTAGTGCTTGCTTCTCGCCATCATTTATCTCTCTACTTTTGGTTTCCATAAAATGACGAAGATTGTTTGCCGTTAGATGCTTAATTGAATCAATAGATGAGCACATTTTTCGATTTTGTCTTAAGAATGTTGAAAACGAGTGGTCTCTGGCGTCAAAATGAAAAAAATGATATTTAGGCCCGGCACCGGACTGCAACCGATGCTTACCATAGGCAAGAAGCAAGTCTTTGATCTCTTCAACACAGAGACAGGTCCAAAAGATGCAGTTTTGAAACACTTTAAAAAGAGGTTCCTTGTCGCGGCTTGCTTTCGCCTTCCAACTGACAAATTCTCCGATTGTTGCGTTGGAAACTACATCAGCTCGGTTGAAATTGCTTCGTGAAAACATAAAACTCAGTCCCAGAAAAAAGACACGCATCGGACTGGACATCAGCTTCAGCCAGGCTCTTCAGTGACTGGATGCCGTCAAAGAAGACGCGAATCTCCTCAGCGAAAAGAACATTCTCATCCAGTTTTAATCTCGCGCTGTTTCTGCATGCTTTTTGCCCTGTAAGCGAGATTTCCCGTAGCTCTCGCATGTCGCCTGAAATGAATCCAGCTCTGCCGACATGTCGATGTTTTCAATAAGCTTGTTGAATCGTGACTTGAGGTAAATGCACAGTCGTGATAATGCAGTGCCATACGACTTGCATGCGTCGGAAAAATTTTTACTTTTTTCGGTCAAGAATGATGTAATTGTGTGCCTCTTTTGTTCCTTCACAGCGTCCAATAGACACTCGGTGCCAATGTGCACCATGATTGCGGATAAGCTTCGTCGCAGTTGCTGAGCCGTGCTCAAGACACTTTTCGTTCCTTCGTAGCCTCTCTTTCTTGGAAGCCTTTGCAGCCCACGATTCTTCGACTTGCTTGGCGACTTGCTTTACTTTTTTCCACCTTTATTACTTTATCCGCATCAGAATGCGACTGCTATGCCAAAATCTAAGATGACTCAACAGATAACTGGTTGGGCTGTTGCACAGCGGACAGATGATATCGGTGGACGATGAAGTAAAATTTTTCACTCCCCTGTAAGACTTCTGGAAAATTCAATTGTAGCCTTTTCTGGACGATATTCGTCTGCGTGATAACGCTGAAAGTGTTCTGTAAATCGAGACTGCGAACTAATTTGCGATTCGTCGAATGGGCAAATATAATCATTGCCTTGTCTGTCGTTTTTCTGTTTTGGCTTAGCGGCATCCGTGATATCAGCCTTTTGAATAATTGGCTTATTATGCTTATGGAGCAACTCTCGGATGTCATTACCTGATCTAATCATGAAATGTTGCGCGATCCGTGATTCCTTTATTATATGTTGAGGATCAAGGTAGCATACAAAATCGCAACCACGACGTGAAATATTTTTCGAATTACTGTCGGACACAACTGATACAGGCTCATTTGGCTTTTCATTCAGAGTTTCTGAGCCGCCACAGCCAGAAATAATGGCACTGCCATCAAGAAGCTAAAGAAACCCACTAGTAACATTCCTTGTGGAACTGGACGCTGCGAAGGAATGGCATGAAACAAGTCCCATGATGCTGGGAATGCAATGCAATAGATAGGAGTCAACCATTTTTTCTTTAACAAAAGCTAGAACCCTTTTTTAACTTATAGCTATAGCATCGACTTTTATATTCCATTTCTAAGCCTTGTAGTTTTTATATAGACACTAAGAACTAAAAATCTAGTGTATTTGTAGCAGGCCTCTGAGCTCTCTCTTTTATCTCACCATTGTTACTAAGTTGTTGTAGGGCTAGCCCTAGATGACAATGAATTGCTGTTTCTTACCAGATCTGACTTGAGTTTCTGTGAAAGAACACGCAAGAACGTAGCAGATATGCACTATTCAAATACATAGGCGATCTTGCAAGATCTGCTGACAAGATCTTAGCATATCTTAGAGATAAGATCATGTAAGATCTGCTTAGTCTTGCATGATATGATGGGATTCTTGCATGATCTTAAAGATCTTAGCCGTAGACCTTGCATGTAATTCTGGCCAGATCTGCAGGCTTTGTAAGGACCAGATAGGAAAATATCATGAACTTCTGTGCTAATGTAAATGCTTCTTACACAAATCAGTCATTCTAATCTAGCAACATCTTTTGATCTAGGGGGCAAGGCCTGGCTTCTGGTTGTCCCAGGGGTCGGAACCCATAACGGCAGCTTCAAATTTAGTCTTGCTTAGCCAGGGTTACATCAATATTTAATAAGCAAATAAAACGAACACTTCTCATAACAAACATTCAATTTCATGTCATTTCAATGTGGCCATCTTTCTTAGAATAATCAGCTAAATTGAGCTGAAACATGACGCACACTACACATAATGTTTATTAGATTACGGCCTTATTAGGTCTATTAGATTAGAAAATATGATTGCAGTTGCAGTTATTAGAAATTAGAGAAGCAGCACTACTAAAGCATACATTATTCAGACTTCTGACATTGACAGCTGGCTTTAGAGTAGAAAGTGATAAAAGTAGCACAAAAATAGGCAAGTGTAATAGACAAGGAAAACAAAATTTAAACGGGCAGTTACTGTAGAAGTAGAAGTAAAAATGTGAACACAAGCATCACCTAGCGAATACAAACGTCTTGAGAATATAGAGAATAAGTAAATTATGAGTCCAGTTTCGTGCAGCATTTCCAAACTAGCGCAGCTGATCTCGCTAAAATCTGGCAACAAGGGCTTTCATATTTTTTCGAATAAGAGGTAGCCACAATTGTAAGGACAATCATTTCAATGCTTTAACTATAATCAAATAATAAGCTTTGAAAAGCGATATAGTTTCCCACATGAATGCAAGAGTGCAACTACCAACAGATATTATATATCGTAAGTTTTCTTAATGTCTATAAGGCTATATACAGTAAGTAATAACTTAAACTATGGGCCCATAGTTGACAGGAATAAGGGGTTAGAAGCAGTCATTCGAGCAGGCACTCTTCTCTTACTTAAATTGCGCCACGCTTAATGGAGATAGTGAATATTGAATGTTATGCATAGCCGGCGTACTAATCGTGCTCACAGCAGCTCAGAATTGGAACAAGACAGAATTTTTCTTTGTTTTTGATGATTAGGCACTTTTGGAAATTCTCTGTGAGTCCTAAACTTATGGACGCAGGACTGACTTGGAAGCTTTCCTCGTAAGCCTGCTTTGTGACGTAAAACTGATTTGGCGGCTCGCTTGATTGTATGCAGATCGGAGAAATGTGCACAACCTGGTTCGCGTGATCAACAGTCCTTATTATGCCGAAGGATCGGTCAGCGTACTTGACAATAAAGCTCACTGTATTCCCCTTCCTAGGGCAATCGAAGCAACGAAAAACTTGTGTGCCATTTGAAAAAGAATGTTGGTTTGGTGACTCCTTCACATGCACGTCTAAAATCTGGAGCGGCTGATCAATATTATGAAGATGCAAGTACGACCGAAGAATAGACCGAAGACAAAATTTGCCTACTATTTGACGCGGATGAAAGCGTGTACCTTGGATGAAGCCTTTGAACATATGCATTCTGGACTCAAAGGAAAAGAGAGATGCTTTATCGACGCTGCCGAAATCCTGCATCTGCTCTGGCAAATGCAAAAGTAAGTGTACATTCAAGGTCTGGAAGCGTTTGGGACAGCTGCGATCCAAATACAGCAAGAAAGTACGCGTTCGTTACCTTGCTACTCTTGCTACTTCGTAGTCGGTAGAGTAAAAACTGTGTAACATCGATTCCATTGACTTGAAAAGAATTTTTTGATCGTCAGAGCGCAAATAGGAAAGCAGGAGTGGCGACGTAAGATAAAGGCTGAAATTCTTAAAATCAAAATCATGCGCCCTCCATGATGAAAACGTGGCATCCAGCGGCTTAAATCTTGGCATATCTTGAGGAACAGGCTGTTCTAGTATGCGACGGTTAAGTGACTCAAGAGCATGTCGGCCTAATAGATCCTTTACAGCGTACTTCAGCAACTTTTTTACGATCCCTTCGTACAACATGTGCATTGTGTCTAAAATGATATTAGTAGGCAACTGAACGACAGAAGAAAGTAGCGAAACAGATTTTATGCCGAAGACCGTCTCTTTTCCTGCCTGGTCTGCAGCGCGAGCGCATTCCTGAAAATCGTCGACCGTCCGAAGTGGGAAGTTGTTACTGATCCCATAAATCATTATATTGCCGCCCTTTTCGGTTCTGATGCTATTGCCAGGATCTACACACTTTGGGCACGCGAAAAAGCCATTATGTGGGTTCATTTTAATAACGCTAGCCAGAGCAGGTAGATCGCAAATTACATGCGAAAGTGAAAGTGATATGGAAAGTCTCATTGTAGACGCGGAATCTACACGGATGCTCCATGAACAGGGTATTTTCTTCAATAAACAGCCAAAAATCGCATCAAATCTAGGCTTCGACTTAGAGCTCCAAAGGCCGAGAAGAATTGTACAGCTTTTTGACTGCCGCAGGCGAGGGCTGAGATTTAACATGGTTGCTTGAATGGGCCACATTGAATCAGATTTTGTGTTGTAAAAGCAAGCGCTGTCAGCATTCACTAGCAGATGAATCTCAAAGGGTGACTTCATACGCTCAACTCGCGAAGTCAAAACGTCGTGATAACCATTTCTCATCAGCTGAAAGTGCTTTTCTATGTCCTTGTAAAAGAACTTAATAATGACAGTAACCTGGCGCTCAACATCGATGGAGTAAAATTCGCCGTACGCACTACCACTGCACACACAACTAGAACGCAGACGGGAACAAGTCAGACACACTTCAAAGCAGCTCACCCACGCCCTGGAATCCTCGATTTCAGAATAAACTGTTCCCTTCAAAGTCCTGGAATCAACTGGGAAATTGGCCCCAAACAAGTTGGCTAGCTTTAGATTTCTCTCAAGCGCTACTTTGGTCATGTTGCACGAAATTTGCAGAAGAAGGAAAGCCGCAGCAAATACAATTCGCTTGTTGCAACCAGAGGGGACCTTCTTAAACAAAGTCAACTGTTCCTCGAAGCTTACATCAGCTCCATGGTCGAAGTCTTCGTCTTCGCGTTCGTAGGCCTTAGTCCGGTTGTCCGGTTCTTTAGTCCGGCTGTCCGGTTCCTTAGTCCGAATGTCGTCAGCTCCAGAGTCCTCCGCGAGTTGACCGCCACCGAAGGTTGCAGCCTGCGATAAAAAGCGAGGGCAAAAAATTAATTTAGTTTTTGTGTTATACAATCATTTGCAGAAAAGAGGAAAATGAAACAAAGAGAGAAGAAACACTTACAGAATTAGGATTGACCGGCTTCTTAGGTCCAAGACTCGTTACAGACTGGTCCTGGCTGTCGTCACAGTCTTGTGATTCCCACACGTACTCCGAAGTCGGCCGAGCACAGACTCGTTTGTAGCGCTGTGGAATCATCGTTGTTGTGGAAGCTGAAATTGTAAAATAGAGGGAATTGGAAACTGAAGTAAAATAGTACAAAATGAGGGTTGGGGAGTAAGTGGAAATGGAGGAGGGGAGGCAAGGGCACATGGGGTGAGCGAGGACACGAGGAGGGTTCAATGCGACGAGGGCTATGCACAACGGAGCAAGTGTACACAGAGGGGAACGAGAAGACACCGAATTGAATTAGCTGCACAGGCTAGGCAATGTTACACATGAGCCCTCAACAGACACTAAACTGACTAACCACTACTCTACTCCTAACAGCGCCATAATCATAATCGCCCGAACAGCGTATTGGACATTGGTCACTAACTTGGTTAATGCTAATTGAAAAAAGAACTAAAAACATTGCCCTCTAGTTGTAAATTCATTCCTTCTGGATAGAAATTTATCTTAATAGAATGACACAAAGAGCAACACCACATGACACACAGTCAACTATGTACTTTAAAGCAAGTCAAGTTACACAATGCACAATGCAAGGGAAAATTGAGAAGGCCCTGGCCCCTTCAGCCACACTAATTTTCTGCCTTCAAATTACTTCAGTGAGTTGCAAAACATTTCATTCAAATGCAATTAATGCAGCATACTCATTTATACATTAAAATACAAGGTTAATGACTAATTAATGAATGCTTGATATGCAAAAAATATGGAGCAAAAAAAGCATCCAGTGACAGATCCAGGGTTGGGGCCACATTGGCTGTAGCCCATCCCATCCGATGACTAACCCCATGAGGGGTGCTAAGTCCCCCATTTTTGGATCCCTTGCCATCTCATATAGGCTATTGCAGAGCATAACCCTTGCTCAAAAAAATTACATGCATTACATAATCATGTTCTTTTGAACTTTTGCATTTTCATTACCCAATATTTCGATATGTAGCACACACAAAGCAACTTTCTGGGTCTGCCACTGTCAGAAGCCTTTGTTTTTATACTCCTCAGATTAAAAAAGACAACATGGAACAATGTTACAATCCATGACGAAAAGCAACACACAAGAGTGTCACACACAAGAAGCTAGCAGTGACGCAATCACTCAGTTGAATCCTGCAGAGGTTGTTCCACTGACTCCCTTGGCCGGTTCTTCTTTCGAGCACGGTCTCGCGAGGCTTGATTGAGGGACAAGCGTGCCTGCCCCCAAAGTGACAGACCTCCAAATCGGACACGGAGGGCATCTTAGAATTGGAGGGCAATGTGGTATGTAGGCAGTAAATCTTCTGTTGCTTTAAGGCTGCTGCAAGTTGGCAAAAGCACATATTTTATTTCTATATAGACAGTGCCTATTAAACTATTCCTTACTATTTGTAGTGAAACTTTAAAGGGCACTGTCAAAGTGCCCTGATGGACAAATTACATTATATTAGTAGTTATGATTAGATACATTTAGGCTATTGAGGACATGCAGAATTAGTTCATCACTCATTATGTTCCTGGCACAAGGATACTGGTATAAAATTATTTTTTACTCAATAATCTATCTAAAATGTAAATCACCAATGTTACTAGTATATATATATTTACTATTAAAGAATAAAGAGATATAATCAAACTCTTATAGATCTAAAAATCTGCTATAGAACCGATTATAAGGTTATAAATATAATTATAACTTTTTAACTTTTTAACTTTTTAACTTTAATAAAAATTATAACATTTTTAATACTAAGAAAACTTACTCTTCAACTGAGAGATCAATTCAGATGAAGCTGGCTGAAATCCATTTGGCATTAGTGACTGTTCAAACCGATGGGTTGCAACATAATCTGGCCCCATCAAGCGATCAACCAAATTTAGTACAAACAGAGTTGGTGTCATAGAATTAGGGGTCGCAAAATCCCGGCTTTTTTCAATCCCGGGATCCCGATATTAAAAAACTGGAAATCCCGGGATCCCGGGATTGACTTCGGGATTGGAGATTTCCTCCCAGTTTACCTCGATTGCGTCATAAATTCTGATTTTGGTGACAAAACAAGCATCCCATTTGTGCATTTTAAGATTTTAACGCTGTTTAACTTGCTCCCTATTGTTCTTGCCTAATAGTAATATATTACTAAATGAATAAAGGAACTCAAAAAGAACAAAATTCAATCCAATAAACTGTTCTCACTTTTCGCTTTTCGCTTTTAGATAGCACTGTATTGTATTGCTGCTATGCCATACATTTTGTGTTCTGACTCTGAGTCTGAGTTGAGTTCAGAGTCTTCATTGTCAGAACCAGAAGTCACATCATACAACTATATCCATCAAGCATCAAGTAACAAGTAACTTAGCAATCAGATGTTCATTATAAAAAGTATTTGTAAAAATCAATTTAAATGTAGCTATGCATTGTATGCAGGCAACGCACTGTCAGTGGTTAAGTGACAAGCAGAGCTTCAGTTTACATTACAAGCATAGCATACCAAGTTAAGTCAGTGTCAGTCAGTGCTGAATGCGATGGTACTAAACTAAAGGATCTTACTTTTGTCTTGGAATAGAAAGTGCATTCGTAGCATAACAAGTGCGGACAATGTCTTTCCGCCATTGACGAGCGCAGATTTGTCAGAAAAAGTCCAGCTGAAGAGAAAGCACGTTCTGCATCAACGCTGGTTGGTGGAATAGCCAGCATCGCGCAGTACAGCAGATCAATGGTCTTGCCACGCTGCCCTGTTAAGCGCAGAAACTCGAGCTCACGGCCGATTGTGTTCTCCAAGCTGTTTGTCTCGGCCGTCGACTCTGTTGACTGTTTGAGGGCTTGGTGCAGACGGCCTTCTAGGGTCGTTTCGTTGTGCACATAATGCACTGCACATGTACCATACCATACCATCATAATATCATGCTTTTTACTATTTCAGTAACTCATTTTCTACTTTTCACTTTTCAATATTTAATTCCCGAATCCCGAATCCCGACGCAATCCCGACTTCCAATCCCGGGATCCCGTAATCCCGAAAAATGTCTAAATCCCGGGATTTCGGTATCCCGGGATCCCGGGATTGCGACCCCTACATAGAATGCAATTCCTGGATAAGAGAATTGCCTGCCCAGGTAATCAAAGAGCATCTGAAATATATCAAGGTGAAATCAAAATGTAGTAAAAAGTATGTGAATACTGTGAATTCATTAAATCATTCATTCATCAAATCAATTCATTATGAATTTCATAAACTTTAGCTATAGCATATCAAAGGCACATTTTCCTTATATATGCCAAACTTAAGAAGGCATAGCAATTAGCATATATCACAACACTTACTAGGTCCTCATCTGTAGAATGAACAGGACGAGTATTCTCTCGAACATCTACCATAATTTTCTTAATTTGTTGGAGCAAACGGATCATAGTGTCAGCCTGCAGGCTTGACATTCCTTGGCTGCCAGCATCTGCAGCCAAATTAATGACTCCTCGTCCTTGCCTTGATGATGAAAAAGTAGCACCCATCACTGGTGTAGGTACAAATACATCATCCAAATTGGATATAGTGCCATTACAAATTCCAGACATAGTTGGAGTTGCAGCTTGAGCTCCATTGGTAGTTGCATTAAGAGGCTCATTGTTTGTGGTGGCATCCTCAGATGCAACATTAGCTGAAGCAATGAGCTGAAGCTTCAATTGCTCCTGCTGCAGGCGATGGTCTTCTATGAATGGTAAAATAAAGGAAAATAAATTATAATGCCAAAAGATAGTTTGATAGAATGTTAGAAGTTAAGTTAGAAAGACAAGCAATACCTGATAATCAGATACAAAAACTTACTGATTGATTCAATTGATCACTAGATATATTATTAGATACACGGTTGCCTACAATGAGAAAATATAAATGATTAAGATTTAAGAAGCAAAAAAATACTGGCTCATTGATTTTGTCCAAAAATATTGGCTAGCTTGAAATTTCAAATGCATAAATAATATAATTACATGGCTGCTTAGCCTTAGTAGAAGCAGATACACTGGTTGCCACATGATGACCAATGCTGTTGTCAGAGTCAGAGTCAAGTTCAACATTGGCATTGCAATGGGCATCTAAAAATAAGAAAAATAATTCAAATAAAAAACATTGAATAAGAAACTATATATAGAATAAAAATATTACTATAAGTTCATTCTTAAAATTATATTGCTATTGAAAAATATTTTTGGTATTACCTTGACCCTGTACAAAATCAAGAGCATTTTCGGTGTCGAAGCCATCACCAAAGTAGTTGATTTGCTTTTCTAGATCAGATGCAAATCGTTGGACTTCTAGGAGATAGCTATTGATAAGCACAGTGCATAAGATGTTCTTCCCATCTTCTTTGATGCACAATGAAGTACCCTAAGGATAAAAGAACATATTTTTATTCTTTTTAGAAAGTTAGAAAAAGTTAGAAAACTAGAAATAGCCTAAATCAGATCAAAAATCAGATCAATTATTGAATAAATTTAATAATTTCTCTTCTCTTCTCAATAAATTTGCATGAAATAGGCTTATTAAAAAAGAAATATTAAAACAAGTGTACCAACCTTGTTCCACTGAACCTTGTCAGCAGCAGAAAACTAAAAGATAAAGAAATTGGAACAAATTATAACATCAAACAGCAAGAACAAGATTAAGGGTTAAGCCTAAGGTTAAGGTAATATAATTTCTAGACCAAGGCCAAGAAAACTATATGGCCTTAAAACAAAACAAAACAGGAAAAATAATTGCTTCAGAACAATTGAGTTAAATATGTAGCCAGTAGTATCTATCATTGCATGCCAAAAGCAAAGAAAAAGTCAAAGTGAAACATGCACAAAATTTAAAAAGGCAAAAGAATAAGCAACTGTTCTTATTTACCTTAGAAAAAAGTGAACGATTAATCGACAGTACTTCGCTGTAGGTTCTGGTCTTATTAAACCACAGAAGAACGTAAGTGTTCTCCAATTTCTCTATGCAGAATTGCATTGGCTTGACTCGTGGACGCTTTGATGGATTCATTCATTGGCTTGGCTTTGTAAATGAGCAAATTATATATATTGACGATAGCAGACGATTGGTAAAATAAGTTAGGAAATGCCAATGGCAATTAGAATAGGCTATATTATATTCTGCAGGTACTTGAAAGTTGAAATTATATTAATAAACTTTTCAGTTGTCTGTCTCCCTTGGCCTTTGGCTTGCAAACTTTGCAAAGAAAAGCAAGCGTAAAAACATTTAAAATCTTTCCAGGCTTAAACACTTAAACACATACTTTCAAATTTTACTTGTTTCTGCTTTCGAAAAGTGTAATCCCGTCTACCGAAAATTTTTTTTTTTCTTGTTTTAGCAGAAAGTATTTAATGAATGCAAAACTTCATATCTGGATAACATAGTACCCATCTGCCGAATCATGCACGATCTGGCATGATCTGTACAGAACAGCCAGATCTGCTAAGAATAATAAGGCAGAACAGATCTGTTAAGATGGGTTGAACAGAATGTCATCTAGGGAGCTCTCTTCTCTTCTAATCGCTGATACCAAGTTGTAGCAGGCCTCTGCCTCTATGGGTTTAACTGCGCTTTTACTATACGTTACGAGCTCCCACGTCGGTACGGGTTGCCCTGGTAGCTTCTAGTGCCTGAGTGGTAAGACACTAATTTGCTCCTCTTAGTACCCTTATTCAGTCCTTTCGCGGAGTTTGCTAGTGGATCGAAGTTGTCCGGTCTCAAGCAAGCACTCGTTATACTACTGTATTTCTGCTCTTCTGTCTCTATTTCATGCTACACAGTTCTACTTCGCATCTTACTTTTATGGGTTTTGCTTACTTTCAATTACTCCACACTTTAACTCTGCTCGCGGTTCGTTTCACACTACTTTTTCTCTCCAATGCTACTGTTGCAGTGGCGTACCATATGGGGGTTGGTGGCAGAGGCCAACCAATAAAGATCCCAGGGGGCCTGCTTATGACATAATCCACAAAAATGACGTTACTACTATAACCAAAAATGACCATAATTTATCCTTATGGAACGAATTTACTTTCGTTATTTTCGGCTTCGTTACGCATGTGACGCAGATGGGTACAAATTTTTTGACTGTCCATTGACTGTGACTTTTTCAATTTGTTCACATCAGGACGAAAAATAAGACACAAGAAACTAAAGGCTAGACAATTGAAGCTTTTGTGAAGCAAGCATGCATGAACCACTTTAAACTTTAATCGCTTTAAGCTCATCGTTTATTTGAAAACTGCAGCGGTCCTCGGTTGCCAAATGATGAAAAAAGAAACCAAGCAATGAAAATATTGAGCTGATTACAGTTACAAAGAGATGGAAAAAAGAAACCAAACAATGAAAATGTCCTTTGATGGGACAGCAAAAACAATTCGTCTTGAATATGCAGTCATCTTTGGTTCCGCAAACAGTCAGAATTGGAGTCTTCCACCGTCATTTTTGTTCTCCCAAGCAACAGTCAGAATTGAAGTCTGCCACCGTAATTTTTGTTTTCCCAAGCAACAGTCAATTATCAGCTATCATAGCGGTAATCATAAACTACACTCTTAGCACTTGCATAGCACCACAAAAAAGACAATTGATTTGACGTCAGAAAAAGTCGCATCAAGGATACAAAATTGGCAATGAAAATAATGACCTGATTAGAGTGACATAATGGCCGAACGTCACTTTAACGTCAACGTTAAACTGTCTAAGACAGTTTATGACTTGCATATGTACTTGTCAAGGCGCTCCTGCCTATCATAGACGATGCTTTCGCACGCATTGATGCCATCAATCAGCGCTTGATCAGCAGAGCGAACAAGTTGTGGCTCTAGTCAGTATTTTATGGTGCAATAGCTTTTGAAATAGCTTTGCATGGTCAGCAATTTTGTAGGAATATATGGATATTGATGTATTGCAGCACATATTGCCATAAGGAAGAAAAATAAGCTTCGGTCATATTTGGTTATGGAACAGAGTTACGCAATTTGTCAACTATTACAATGTGACGGAAGAAACGGTCATATTTGGTCTGAACTGTCATAAACGTATACCAGGGAGTGGGGTGGGGGTTGGTGGCAGAGACCAATCTATGAAGACCCGAGGAAGTGGGGTAGAGAGCGGAAATGGCCAACCAACAAAGACACGCCGGAGTTGGATTGGGGTTGGTGGCAGAGGCCAGCCAATAAAGACCCGGGGTAGTGCATACTAACTTTCATGTCCGAATTAAACTACAAAAATCTGCCCATCCATCACGCAGGTACATGCCCTGGCCATTCGACCAGCTATTTCCAAACGAGTGCTTCCCAGCAGACAGCGTTGAGCACATGAATCTGAACGCTAACATGGCTCGCGACCTGCTTAGCCGCATGCTAGTTATCGATCCGCTGCATCGCATCTCCGTGTTGCAGGCGTTGTCTCATCCCTACATTAACATGTGGTATGATGAAACCGAAGTCAACGGCGCGCCGCCTAGACAGTACGATCATTCAGTGGACACTAAGGAACTCTCCGTTGACCAATGGAAGCAATTGATCTTTGCCGAGGTAAAAGCCTACGAGACTGGCGTTAGAGAGGCCGACAATATTGCCGGTGCCAGCGGCGGCTGCGGAGAAAGCGGAGTCAGCGGAAGTAGCGGAAGCGGACCTGCCAGTTCTGACGGTGTTTCAAGTGAGTTACCTAAATTGCTTGAGTGAATGGGTGAGAATGTTGAGTGAGATTTAAAACTGTTCTTTGGTGAGACTTTGCGTAGTTCTTGGGTAAGATTTGAGGTGGTTCTTGGGTGAGATTTTGAGGTAGTTCTTGGGTGAGATTTGAGGTAGTTCTTGGGTGAGATTTTGAGCAGTTCTTGGGGCAGATTTGAGGTAGTTCTTGGGTGAGATTTTGAGGTAGTTCTTGGGTGAGATTTGAGGTAGTACTTAGGTGAGATTTGAGTAGTTCTTGGGTGAGATTTGAGGTAGTTCTTGGGTGAGATTTGAGGTAGTTCTTGGGTGAGATTTGAGGTAGTTCTTGGGTGAGATTGTGGGAGTTCGTTGGTGAGATTTCTCCTTATCTTAAGGGGTATCGGAACCTACTGTTAGTGTCAGTTTTTCAGGTCGAAGATCCTTCTATTATAATAACAACTCCTTTCTATTGGGGGCAGTTAATTATTTAAAAGGTAAATAAATTGTCCCGCTTCCAGGCAACTGATGCCGGAATCATCCATTTTCTGTCCGCCTCACTCAAAATGAGATTTAATTCGGATTTTGCAACACGCTTAGAACTAATTTTGTTGGACTTTGTCTACTTGTAGGTTGCTAGTTCTTTTCTGTTCTGCTTTGTGCTCATGTAACAGGATTGCCACTTGCTAGCATTGCTATGCTTGCTTCTTCACCAGCTCACTTACCTGTATTTGACTCCTAATTTATATGACTAACAGCTAGATTTTATATAAGCTAGCTCTTTAATTAGAATATCCCCCGATACCTAACACTAAACCAATAAATCTCCCAGATCCCAAAACTGAACCAGTAAATCTCCCAGATCCCTAAACTGAACCAATAAGTCTCCCAGATCCCTAAACTGAACCAATAAATCTCCCAGATCCCTAAACTGAACCAATAAATCTCCCAGATCCCTAAGCTGAACCAATAAATCTCCCAGATCCCTAAACTGAACCAATAAATCTCCCAGATCCCTAAACTGAACCAATAAGTCTCCCAGATCCCTAAACTGAACCAATAAGTCTCCCAGATCCCTAAACTGAACCAATAAATCTCCCAGATCCCTAAACTGAACCAATAAGTCTCCCAGATCCCTAAACTGAACCAATCAAGCACACAGTTGGGCGAACTAGAAGGGCACTATTTCCTTGTCTGTCCAGTTGTTTTGTATTTTCCATTTTCATCAGTTCAGTTGACTGGCTATATCTCCTTTTTTCCACTAGTCAATTTTTTGTACTACTTTAAGTAGGGTAAGGTCGACATGCCGCCGTTTTGTGTTCGCGATCAATAGTTGCAAATGTACACACAAAGATACAGTATCTCTGCTCCACTTTTTTTCAGCTTGGTGTCCTTTGTCCTTTATTATTTTATTTTTTGTCTCTTTTTCTACATGATAACTTATTTGAATGATGTAAAGTACGGGCTCGTAGGTACTACAAAAAGTAAAAATTGTGAGCTACATGCAGAAAATTCATATTCAACCGTTCTATTTAATTCTATTTTATTGGCACAACCATTAGATTTATATTTTTGTCTAAGTGTTGTCTTCCTTACCTAGGTGTTCTGCTGTGAGTCTTTGTCAATTGTCTTGTTTTTGTTGCTATTGCCTACTGAACTTGCGAACATCTGCTAGACACTTATGTTTAAAAAAAAGTTGAACTGTCGTGAGATTTAGAAAAACGCCAGTTTAAAATAAAGGGTGAGATTTTGAGAAACGGCAGTGCAACCAGGAGGGTGAGATTTTAAGACACGGCAGTTCAAAATGAAGGGTGAGATATTGAGAAACAGCAGTGCTACCAGAAGAGGTGAGATTTTGAGAAACGGCAGTGCAACCAGGAGGGTGAGATTTTGAGAAACGTCAGTTCAAAAGGGAGGGCGAGATTTTGAGACACGGCAGTTCAAAGGGTAGGGTGAGATTTTGAAACACGGCAGTTCAAAAGGGAGGGTGAGATTTTGAAACACGGCAGTTCAAAAGGGAGGGTGCGATTTTGAAACACGGCAGTTCAAAAGGGAGGGTGAGATTTTGAAACACGGCAGTTCAAAAGGGAGGGTGCGATTTTGAAACATGGCAGTTCAAAAGGGAGGGTGCGATTTTGAAACACGGCAGTTCAAAAGGGAGGGTGAGATTTTGAAACACGGCAGTTCAAAAGGAGGGTGAGATTTTGAGACACGGCAGTTCAAAAGGGAGGGTGAGATTTTGAGACACGGAAATTCTAAAGGGATGGTGAGATTTTGAGACACGGCAGTTCAAACGGAGGGTGAGATTTTGAAACACGGCAGTTCAAAGGGGAGGGTGAGATTTTGAAACACAGCAGTTCAAAGAGGAGGGTGAGATTTTGAAACACGGCAGTTCAAAGGGGAGGGTGAGATTTTGAAACACGGCAGTTCAAAAGGGAGGGTGAGATTTTGAAACATGGCAGTTCAAAAGGGAGGGTGCGATTTTGAAACACGGCAGTTCAAAAGGGAGGGTGAGATTTTGAAACACGGCAGTTCAAAAGGAGGGTGAGATTTTGAGACACGGCAGTTCAAAAGGGAGGGTGAGATTTTGAGACACGGAAATTCTAAAGGGATGGTGAGATTTTGAGACACGGCAGTTCAAACGGAGGGTGAGATTTTGAAACACGGCAGTTCAAAGGGGAGGGTGAGATTTTGAAACACAGCAGTTCAAAGAGGAGGGTGAGATTTTGAAACACGGCAGTTCAAAGGGGAGGGTGAGATTTTGAAACACGGCAGTTCAAAAGGAGGGTGAGATTTTGAGACACGGCAGTTCAAAAGGGAGGGTGAGATTTTGAGACACGGCAGTTCAAAAGGGAGGGTGAGATTTTGAGAAACAGCAGTGCAACCAGGAGGGTGAGACTCTGAGACATGACAGTCCACCATTTCACCCAAAGAAGGGTGAAATTTTGAGAAAAGACAGTTAAAGAAAAAGGGAGAGATTTCACCATTTCACAATTAGCTGTCAATAAAGTCTTAAGAAATTCGATATATATTTTATAGACAAAATATTCTACAATGTATCCCAATTACCATTGCAGCGTGAACTTTTATAATCCGTTTGTTGTGTTTATTGTTTTGTTTGCACAATCTAAAATAGAATATGCCGTAGTATAGCCCTCCTAAGCTTGCTGCTGTTAATTGTTAAATTTCTGTGTTCTCCTACCTGTTTTCTTATCCATATTTCGAGCCAAGGCATCCTGACAAACTATTCCAGAACCGGCTTTCGCCGGATTTGTACTTCTGACGCTATTTTATTTACTCGTTATTTGTTTTTTTAGATTAATTCGTATTTGTTTGTAAATCTATTCTGGCAAGGATATACGTTTTAAGATACAATATGCAGACAAATAAAATGAAATGATAGTACGTATCATTTAAATGTGACACACTCAAGCTTGCTTTCATGTAGAATGTCATTCGTCAATAGAATTGTAAATGCCTCTTTAGACTTGAAGTTTTCTTCTCAAAAGCGCACGTGTCGCTGGTAGTAGTTTTAGAGAGAAATAAGTATTTTTTATGATCACACAAACTTTACTCTTATTCGACAAGCACAAAGAGAAAGTTTTAAATACGGGTCCGTATCTACAGGTGTCAAATACGTAGCTTATCACTACTATTTATAATAAGATTCGTACTTTTGCTTGGGAAAGAGTACCTAGCCGACATTTCTTTTTTCGCTACATATCTTATTGTAAGCTCATATGCTGATTGCAGAGCCAGTTTCATAAAAAAATCAAAGAAAATAAAGCCCTCTATTTATACCGACGCTTAATGTTGTCATTTAAAAGAATTAAAAGTTACAGCAACACAATTTCTGAAAAAGTTACTTGAGCCCGACGTGATTCGAACACGCAGCCTTCTGATCTGGAGTCAGACGCGCTACCGTTGCGCCACGAGCTCCAATTGTTGAACATCGAAGTAATGCGATTTAATTAATTTTTTTCGCAACATATCGGTTTAACCCAATTTTTAATCACAAAAAGCTCGATTTAACTTTTGCGTTTTCATATCGAAACAAAAATGAAGAGGGTTGGCTAAAGTGCTGAAATTTGAAATCTCCTCCAATAATTCCATAATAAAAAATAAACGAAATAGGCAAAATTTATTTGAGCCCGACGTGATTCGAACACGCAACCTTCTGATCTGGAGTCAGACGCGCTACCGTTGCGCCACGAGCTCCATTTACGGTAAATCGACGGGCTGCGTTTTAGTTTGAACGCTAATTAACAATTCGAATACTTTTACTGTACTCTACCAGAGTACTCTGTATTACTGAGTACAGCAATAAGGCATGTCATTTTTTGTACAGTAAGAGTAGTTTTATGACTTAAAAAAGTCTTAACCACTTCCACAGACACAACGGCCGCAAAAAATTTCTTAATTGTTGATGCTTTGACCTCAAGGAATAAAGGAATGTGTATGTATTGATCATCAATTTATAGGCTTTTCTTTGTGGTAATAGCGTGGTTTAAAGTTACCGTTAACCTTTCTAGGATTAAGAGCTGAGAGATAGTGGGGAGATATACGCCACGAGAGAAATTAGACAAAAGAGATGAGACAGAGGAAAGATGAGACACGCGGGGTGAGATGAGACGGGAGAGATGAGACACGCGGGGAGAGATGAGACACGCGGGGAGAGATGAGACATGGAAGAGATAAGACACTGGGAGAGATGAGACGGGAGAGATGAGACACGCGGGGAGAGATGAGACGGGAGAGATGAGACACGCGGGGAGAGATGAGACATGGAAGAGATAAGACACTGGGAGAGATGAGACGGGAGAGATGAGGCACGCGGGGAGAGATAAGAAACGGGAGAGATGAGACAGGGGAGAGATGAGACAGGGGAGAGATGAGACACGTGATAGATGAGACACGGGAGAGATAATACACTGGGAGAGATGAGACGGGAGAGATGAGACACGCGGGGAGAGATAAGACACGTGAGAGATGAGACACGTGAGAGATAAGACACGGGAGAGATGAGACAGGGGAGAGATGAGACAGGGGAGAGATGAGACACGTGAGAGATGAGACACGGGAGAGATAATACACTGGGAGAGATGAGACGGGAGAGATGAGACACGCGGGGAGAGATAAGACACGTGAGAGATGAGACATGGGAGAGATGAGACAGGGGAGAGATGAGACAGGGGAGAGATGAGACAGGGGAGAGATGAGACAGGGGAGAGATGAGACAGGGGAGAGATGAGACAGGGGAGAGATGAGACAGGGGAGAGATGAGACACGAGAGAGATCAGACACTGGAGAGATGAGACGGGAGAGATGAGGCACGCGGGGAGAGATAAGACACGGGAGAGATGAGACAGGGGAGAGATGAGACACGGGAGAGATGAGACACGGGAGAGATGAGACACGGGAGAGATGAGACACGGGAGAGATGAGACACGGGAGAGATAATACACTGGGAGAGATGAGACGGGAGAGATGAGACACGCGGGGAGAGATAAGACACGTGAGAGATGAGACATGGGAGAGATGAGACAGGGGAGAGATGAGACAGGGGAGAGATGAGACAGGGGAGAGATGAGACAGGGGAGAGATGAGACAGGGGAGAGATGAGACAGGGGAGAGATGAGACAGGGGAGAGATGAGACAGGGGAGAGATGAGACACGAGAGAGATCAGACACTGGAGAGATGAGACGGGAGAGATGAGGCACGCGGGGAGAGATAAGACACGGGAGAGATGAGACAGGGGAGAGATGAGACACGGGAGAGATGAGACACGGGAGAGATGAGACACGGGAGAGATGAGACACGGGAGAGATGAGACACGGGAGAGATGAGACACGGGAGAGATGAGACACGGGAGAGATGAAACACGTGGGGAGAGATAAGACACGCGGGAAGATAAGACACGCGGGAAGATAAGACAATTGGTAGAGGATTTTGATGCGATCGAGGGCCGCATCTGGCAGGTTACGAAGCGGGCTAAAGGCTTCCATGTGGAACACTTAATGGCGTTCCTCTGCATGGTGAAAAACACACACGAGGTAACATAATCCATCGAATTTAGAAATAGAGTTAATCGAAGTGCAAAAAGTCTTTATAAATCGAAATCCGATGAGCCATGTGGAGAAGATCAAAGGAGATAAGTGTCGCGTGCCAAACTAAAGAGATAAAAAATAGAAGACTGCATTATCCCATGCCATTGCGACTTATGAGCACAAATCAGTCTAATTGGCCATTAGCCGCGGAGCCAATCAGTTAGCTTCAGACAATTTTGTTTCCTATATGTCAAATGAGACCCTTCTCGAGAAAGGCTAAGCTAAACACACCCCGTACGATAGCAGCAGCAGCAGCAGCAGCAGCAGCATCCGAGAATGACAGCAGCCGCCGCGACTGCAGTTGTCAGCAGCTTCGGGTTCGGTCGCGGTTTTCACCAGGTGATGCTCTGCCTGCTGGGAACCACCTGTCTGGCTTCCATTGCGGGCAACTGCCTGCTGATTCAGGCCATCTGGGCCACCCGAAGGCAGCGTCGCAGTCAGATTGCACCGCTGCTAATTAACCTGTGCGTCTGCGACCTGGCCATTGGCGCACTAGTGGTTCCAGTCACGGGCTACGCATTCGTTCGCATCCGTTGGCAGCTAGGCGAGCCATTCTGCGTCGTCGCCTACTACGCCAGCCTGTCGCTAATGTTCGCCTCCGTCTTCACCCTGACGGCAATTAGTGTGCGGAGATGCCGCGGCATGATGCGGCTGATTAGAGCCACAGCCAATGCTCTGTCGGCGTCGGATGCTTCGGACGGCACGAGTGTCCGGAGCGGCTTTGGCGCCAGATTCAGTGTAGGCAGCCTGGCGATCATCTGGGGCCTCGCCTGCCTGCTCGCCCTGCCAAACGCAGTCAATTATCACCTGTCGCCGTGCGACGGCGAGGTCGAAGTCAATCAGACGGTCGGCTACTGCTGCGAGGACAGCTGGAGGCGCAGCCTGGAACTCCTGGGCCTGGAGAGCGGCGACACGGAGCCGCAGCCGGAGGCTGAAGTGGCAGCTAGGGCCGCCTACTCGAGCTTCATCGTGTTGGCTATCCTGCTGACACCGCTGAGCATCATCGCCACAGCCCACCGCCGCATCTGCCTTCTGGTAGCCAGCGTCGGTCGCAGCCTCTGCGCATTCGACAGCTCGGCCAGAGCACTCGGCGACGGACGTCAACGAGTTGAGCGCGAGAGAATCGCCAGGTCACGGAGGATTTTCCGTCTGTCAGCCATGCTAGTCGGCCTATTCGCCATTTGCTGGGGCCCAATTCACCTGTGGAACCTGGGAGCGGATGCCTGGCTAGTGCAGGCCTCGCTGACTATTGGCAACAGCACTAGCCAGCAGCAGCAGCAGCAGCAGCTGTGGTACCTCACCTTCGCAAAGGACACCTATCTGGTGTTCATGTGGCTTGCTATGTCCAACTCGGCTGTGAATCCTGCGTTTCTCTTCGTCACCGACTCGACCTACCGGGCCTGGCTGCTCGGCCTGTTTCGCAACCATGGCAACAATAATATTGGTAACCATGGCAACAGAGACAGTCGGGTAAATAGAAGAGTCAGATTGCCGAGCAGTGCAGCTTTAAATGGCACCGAGGTCGAGCTGCAGTTGGTCCCACTTCGGTCGGAAATTCACTGAGTTATAAATTAAAATAATTTTTAAGGCTTGTAGCTAGCCTAGTGGATATGGCGTCGGACTCACGACTTAAAGGTCGGGGGTTCGTTTCTCGACTCCACTTGAACAATTTCTGTCCTTTACTAGCTAGCAAGACAATTAACTCTGCATTGCTTCAGTTCACCTAGCGGTTAAATGGGTACCAGCATAGTCTGGGGTAATTGAGGGTGGGTGTGGCGTCCCCCCAGTCCATGGACTGAACAGCCGTACGCAGCCTTCAGATGCGCCGCGCAATAGCTGCGCCTGTGCTGTCGGCTGCACATCTGGCCCTATAGGGGCAGGTGTGATCAATTATTAATTAGTATTATTAAGGCGCAACAGCCAAACAATATTTCTAAAAACTGGGCCATCTGCTATACACTTTAATTGTCAAATAAAGCCCAATTTAAAAAGTAAACAAAAAATCCGGAAAAGCGTCATTTAAATCACGTAAAATATGCGAAAATCAGTACAAAATATTGACCTAACGGCGTTAATTTTTTTGTTTCAGACTGCACTTTTTATTTTGCGAATTTCGACAATGTACTTTGTTAAGGCTTCCATGATTTTTTCTGTCGCCTAGTGCCATTAAGAATCACAATTTAATTTGTAAGACTTCAAGCCTGAAGCATCAATTAGTAATAGTCAAAAGATTTTCAAAGAAAATTGTAGGAAAATTAATAATTACGTTTATAATTTCACCTGCTCCCTATCTCAACTGTTCCTTATCTCACCTATTTTATCTAATAAATGTTTCCTCTTTTAATTATATACACATATAAAGTTGATATAGACATATTTTTTAATGCAGGAGGGCTGCGGGCAATTCTGCCCATTTCGCTGACTCCTGAGCACACACACACAGATACCGTACGCAGGCACACGCTCACACAGGTGTGTACATCTGCCATGACTTTCTCATCGTCAGGCTGTGTACACTCTGACTGTGCCTTGGAGGTTGGCACTCAAGGGCGTAAATTGCACGACAAGCCCCCAAGCCTTCTCTCCGCGGCTGCGCCTAAAATGAATGTGGCCAATGTGTTATATTGTGGACAAAGTGACATTTTTGCTGAATTAAAAATCCAAGATTCTGTCTGCAGAATGTTTTTCTGTCTGCACAATTCTTACCTTTCTATCTTTAACACTATTCGCTGATTTTGTTATCACAGCCTATAACCAAATTGAGGTCCATACGGTCAAAAGAAAAAATGTTCATTCATTAGATCATTCTGTCGACTGATCATAAATTTCGGTCGGCTAAAATAGACTTTCCGTTTCCATTTGCATAACACATTTTGTGAATTCCCTCTGGGATATAAAAAACTAATTGTTAAAGCCATTTTCACTGGTAATTGATAGAGAATTACTTCAGGGAAACTTAACAATGCTGTTTACAATAGTCCATTATATAATTTTCAGATAGTAAATCAGATTCGACAAACAATCTCTCCTATATGATCAGTAGCCAATGAAAATCTATTTGAATGCTGTCTTATCTAGATCAGTAGCCAATGAAAATCTATTTGAATGCTGTATTATCTAGATTAGTAGACAATCAAAATCTATTTGAATGCTGTATTATCTAGATTAGTAGACAATCAAAATCTATTTGAATGCTGTCCTATCTAGATCAGTAGCCAATCAAAATCTATTTGAATGCTGTATTATCTAGATCAGTAGCCAATCAAAATCTATTTGAATGTTGTATTATCTAGATTAGTAGACAATCAAAATCTATTTGAATGCTGTATTATCTAGATTAGTAGACAATCAAAATCTATTTGAATGCTGTCCTATCTAGATCAGTAGCCAATCAGAATCTATTTGAATGCTGTCTTATCTAGATCAGTAGACAATCAAAATCTATTTGAATGCTGTCCTATCTAGATCAGTAGCCAATCAAAATCTATTTGAATGCTGTATTATCTAGATTAGTAGACAATCAAAATCTATTTGAATGCTGTCCTATCTAGATCAGTAGCCAATCAAAATCTATTTGAATGCTGTATTATCTAGATTAGTAGACAATCAAAATCTATTTGAATGCTGTCCTATCTAGATCAGTAGCCAATCAGAATCTATTTGAATGCTGTCTTATCTAGATCAGTAGACAATCAAAATCTATTTGAATGCTGTCTTATCTAGATCAGTAGCCAATTAGAATCTATTTGAATGCTGTCTTATCTAGATCAGTAGCCAATTAGAATCTATTTGAATGCTGTCTTATCTAGATCAGTAGCCAATTAGAATCTATTTGAATGCTGTCTTATCTAGATCAGTAGCCAATTAGAATCTATTTGAATGCTGTCTTATCTAGATTAGTAGACAATCAAAATCTATTTGAATGCTGTCCTATCTAGATCAGTAGCCAATCAGAATCTATTTGAATGCTGTCTTATCTAGATCAGTAGCCAATTAGAATCTATTTGAATGCTGTCTTATCTAGATCAGTAGCCAATCAGAATCTATTTGAATGCTGTATTATCTAGATTAGTAGACAATCAAAATCTATTTGAATGCTGTCCTATCTAGATCAGTAGCCAATCAGAATCTATTTGAATGCTGTCCTATCTAGATTAGTAGACAATCAAAATCTATTTGAATGCTGTCCTATCTAGATCAGTAGCCAATCAGAATCTATTTGAATGCTGTCTTATCTAGATCAGTAGACAATCAAAATCTATTTGAATGCTGTCTTATCTAGATCAGTAGCCAATTAGAATCTATTTGAATGCTGTCTTATCTAGATCAGTAGCCAATTAGAATCTATTTGAATGCTGTCTTATCTAGATCAGTAGCCAATCAGAATCTATTTGAATGCTGTCTTATCTAGATCAGTAGACAATCAAAATCTATTTGAATGCTGTCTTATCTAGATCAGTAGCCAATCAGAATCTATTTGAATGCTGTCTTATCTAGATCAGTAGCCAATCAGAATCTATTTGAATGCTGTCTTATCTAGATTAGTAGACAATCAAAATCTATTTGAATGCTGTCCTATCTAGATCAGTAGCCAATCAGAATCTATTTGAATGCTGTCTTATCTAGATCAGTAGCCAATTAGAATCTATTTGAATGCTGTCTTATCTAGATCAGTAGCCAATCAGAATCTATTTGAATTCAGTCCTATCTAGATCAGTAGCCAATCAGAATCTATTTGAATGCTGTCTTGTCTAGATAGTAGCCAATCAGAATATTTTTGAATGCTGTCTTATCTAGATCAGTAGCCAATCAAAATCTATTTGAATGCTGTCTTATCTAGATCAGTAGACAATCAAAATCTATTTGAATGCTGTCTTATCTAGATCAGTAGCCAATCAGAATCTATTTGAATGCTGTCTTATCTAGATCAGTAGCCAATCAGAATCTATTTGAATGCTGTCTTATCTAGATTAGTAGACAATCAAAATCTATTTGAATGCTGTCCTATCTAGATCAGTAGCCAATCAGAATCTATTTGAATGCTGTCTTATCTAGATCAGTAGCCAATCAGAATCTATTTGAATGCTGTCTTATCTAGATCAGTAGCCAATCAGAATCTATTTGAATGCAGTCCTATCTAGATCAGTAGCCAATCAGAATCTATTTGAATGCTGTCTTGTCTAGATAGTAGCCAATCAGAATCTTTTTGAATGCTGTCTTATCTAGATCAGTAGCCAATCAAAATCTATTTGAATGCTGTCTTATCTAGATCAGTAGCCAATTAGAATCTATTTGAATGCTGTCTTATCTAGATTAGTAGACAATCAAAATCTATTTGAATGCTGTCCTATCTAGATCAGTAGCCAATCAGAATCTATTTGAATGCTGTCTTATCTAGATCAGTAGACAATCAGAATCTATTTGAATGCTGTCTTATCTAGATCAGTAGACAATCAAAATCTATTTGAATGCTGTCTTATCTAGATCAGTAGCCAATCAAAATCTATTTGAATGCTGTCTTATCTAGATCAGTAGACAATCAAAATCTATTTGAATGCTGTCTTATCTAGATCAGTAGCCAATCAGAATCTATTTGAATGCTGTCTTATCTAGATCAGTAGCCAATCAGAATCTATTTGAATGCTGTCTTATCTAGATTAGTAGACAATCAAAATCTATTTGAATGCTGTCCTATCTAGATCAGTAGCCAATCAGAATCTATTTGAATGCTGTCTTATCTAGATCAGTAGCCAATCAGAATCTATTTGAATGCTGTCTTATCTAGATCAGTAGCCAATCAGAATCTATTTGAATGCAGTCCTATCTAGATCAGTAGCCAATCAGAATCTATTTGAATGCTGTCTTGTCTAGATAGTAGCCAATCAGAATCTTTTTGAATGCTGTCTTATCTAGATCAGTAGCCAATCAAAATCTATTTGAATGCTGTCTTATCTAGATCAGTAGCCAATTAGAATCTATTTGAATGCTGTCTTATCTAGATTAGTAGACAATCAAAATCTATTTGAATGCTGTCCTATCTAGATCAGTAGCCAATCAGAATCTATTTGAATGCTGTCTTATCTAGATCAGTAGACAATCAAAATCTATTTGAATGCTGTCTTATCTAGATCAGTAGCCAATCAGAATCTATTTGAATGCTGTCTTATCTAGATTAGTAGACAATCAAAATCTATTTGAATGCTGTCCTATCTAGATCAGTAGCCAATCAGAATCTATTTGAATTCAGTCCTATCTAGATCAGTAGCCAATCAGAATTTATTTGAATTCAGTCCTATCTAGATCAGTAGCCAATCAGAATCTATTTGAATTCAGTCCTATCTAGATCAGTAGCCAATCAGAATAGACAGATATTAATAAAAAAAGCATTAAAATAAAAACGGCACGAGAAAGCTTGCTATTATCTGCGTGATCATGGTCGAATGAGCTCTTGAACTAGAAATGAATGTGTATTTATCCAATTTAAATCATTGCATAAAATGAATTGGTTCAATGCAAAATAGACAGTAAGTATAAAATTGCAAATTAAAAAAAAGATTTCGCTACACCGGTTAGCTAACAGCATAATGGCAAATAAAAGCTTCTCTTACTTAACCATTGACTTTTTAAAAAAATAATAATTAAAACTAAATCAATGAAACAATAATAAGTAATGATAATTCAATGACAATTGAAACATAAACTTGTACTAACTAACACAAATCAAATAATTAATGAATCAAGAATCTACGGATAGCTCATAAGCTTCACAATCAGCGGTAAAAGAAAAGAAATCGGAAAAAATTAGACGTACCTCAATTAGTAACAGAAAATTAACAGGATTTTCCTAACTGTCTTTTCGCTTTAAAAGGTTATTAGGTTAGGGCATTAGACACATTGTCAAAAGTTAATTACTATCTAACTAATAGGTGATTAGCATCTAACGGACAGGTTAACTGTACTGTACATTTACCTGTACCATGTGATTCATACCTGTCTAACTGGTGATTTATACCTGTCTAACTGGTGATTTATACCTGTCTAACTGGTGATTTATACCTGTCTAACTTGTGATTTATACCTGTCTAACTTGTGATTTATACCTGTCTAATTTGTGATTTATACCTGTCTAACTGGTGATTTATACCTGTCTAACTTGTGATTTATACCTGTCTAACTAATGATTTATACCTGTCTAACTGGTGATTTATACCTGTCTAACTGGTGATTTATACCTGTCTAATTTGTGATTTATACCTGTCTAACTGGTGATTTATACCTGTCTAACTGGTGATTTATACCTGTCTAACTAATGATTTATACCTGTCTAACTGGTGATTTATACCTGTCTAACTTGTGATTAATACCTGTCTAACTGGTGATTTATACCTGTCTAACTGGTGATTTATACCTGTCTAACTGGTAATTTATACCTGTCTAACTTGTGATTTATACCTGTCTAACTAATGATTTATACCTGTCTAACTGATGATTTATACCTGTCTAACTGGTGATTTATACCTGTCTAACTGGTGATTTATACCTGTCTAACTGGTGATTTATACCTGTCTAACTGGTGATTTATACCTGTCTAACTGGTGATTTATACCTGTCTAACTGGTGATTTATACCTGTCTAACTGGTGATTTATACCTGTCTAACTGGTGATTTATACCTGTCTAACTGGTGATTCATACCTGTCTAACTGGTGATTTATACCTGTCTAACTGGTGATTTATACCTGTCTAACTTGTGACTTATACCTGTCTAATTTGTGATTTATACCTGTCTAATTTGTGATTTATACCTGTCTAACTGGTGATTTATACCTGTCTAACTTGTGATTTATACCTGTCTAATTTGTGATTTATACCTGTCTAACTGGTGATTTATACCTGTCTAACTTGTGATTTATACCTGTCTAAGTAATGATTTATACCTGTCTAACTGATGATTTATACCTGTCTAACTGGTGATTTATACCTGTCTAACTGGTGATTTATACCTGTCTAACTGGTGATTTATACCTGTCTAACTGGTGATTTATACCTGTCTAACTGGTGATTTATACCTGTCTAACTGGTGATTTATACCTGTCTAACTGGTGATTTATACCTGTCTAACTTGTGATTTATACCTGTCTAATTTGTGATTTATACCTGTCTAACTGATGATTTATACCTGTCTAACTGGTGATTTATACCTGTCTAACTGGTGATTTATACCTGTCTAACTGGTGATTTATACCTGTCTAACTGGTGATTTATACCTGTCTAACTGGTGATTTATACCTGTCTAACTGGTGATTTATACCTGTCTAACTGGTGATTTATACCTGTCTAACTTGTGATTTATACCTGTCTAATTTGTGATTTATACCTGTCTAATTTGTGATTTATACCTGTCTAACTGGTGATTTATACCTGTCTAACTGGTGATTTATACCTGTCTAACTGGTGATTTATACCTGTCTAACTGGTGATTTATACCTGTCTAACTGGTGATTCATACCTGTCTAACTTGTGATTTATACCTGTCTAACTGGTGATTTATACCTGTCTAACTTGTGATTTATACCTGTCTAACTTGTGATTTATACCTGTCTAACTGGTGATTTATACCTGTCTAACTGGTGATTTATACCTGTCTAACTGGTGATTTATACTTGTCTAACTGGTGATTTATACCTGTCTAACTGGTGATTTATACCTGTCTAACTTGTGATTTATACCTGTCTAATTTGTGATTTATACCCGTCTAACTGGTGATTTATACCTGTCTAACTTGTGATTTATACCTGTCTAACTAATGATTTATACCTGTCTAACTGGTGATTTATACCTGTCTAACTGGTGATTTATACCTGTCTAATTTGTGATTTATACCTGTCTAACTGGTGATTTATACCTGTCTAACTTGTGATTTATACCTGTCTAACTAATGATTTATACTTGTCTAACTGGTGATTTATACCTGTCTAACTTGTGATTTATACCTGTCTAACTGGTGATTTATACCTGTCTAATTTGTGATTTATACCTGTCTAATTTGTGATTTATACCTGTCTAACTGGTGATTTATACCTGTCTAACTGGTGATTTATACCTGTCTAACTGGTGATTTATGCCTGTCTAACTGGTGATTTATACCTGTCTAACTGGTGATTTATACCTGTCTAACTGGTGATTCATACCTGTCTAACTGGTGATTCATACCTGTCTAACTGGTGATTTATACCTGTCTAACTGGTGATTCATACCTGTCTAACTTGTGATTTATACCTGTCTAACTGGTGATTTATACCTGTCTAACTTGTGATTTATACCTGTCTAACTGGTGATTTATACCTGTCTAACTGGTGATTCATACCTGTCTAACTTGTGATTTATACCTGTCTAAATGGTGATTTATACCTGTCTAACTGGTGATTTATACCTGTCTAACTTGTGATTTATACCTGTCTAACTGGTGATTTATACCTGTCTAACTGGTGATTTATACTTGTCTAACTTGTGATTTATACCTGTCTAACTGGTGATTTATACTTGTCTAACTGGAGATTTATACCTGTCTAACTGGTGATTTATTCCTGTCTAACTGATGATTTATACCTGTCTAACTGGTGATTTATACCTGTCTAACTGGTGATTTATACCTGTCTAACTGGTGATTTATACCTGTCTAACTGGTGATTTATACTTGTCTAACTGGTGATTTATACCTGTCTAACTGGTGATTTATACCTGTCTAACTAATGATTTATACTTGTCTAACTGGTGATTTATACCTGTCTAACTGGTGATTTATACCTGTCTAACTGGTGATTTATACTTGTCTAACTGGTGATTTATACTTGTCTAACTTGTGATTTATACCTGTCTAACTGGTGATTTATACCTGTCTAACTGGTGATTTATACCTGTCTAACTGGTGATTTATACCTGTCTAACTAATGATTTATAATTGTCTAACTGGTGATTTATACCTGTCTAACTGGTGATTTATACCTGTCTAACTAATGATTTATACCTGTCTAACTAATGATTTATACCTGTCTAACTGGTGATTTATACCTGTCTAACACGTGATTTATACCTGTCTAACTGGTGATTTATTCCTGTCTAACTGGTGATTTATACCTGTCTAAATTGTGATTTATACCTGTCTAACTAATGATTTATACCTGTCTAACTTGTGGTTTATACCTGTCTAACTGGTGATTTATACCTGTCTAACACGTGATTTATACCTATCTAACTTGTGACTTATACCTGTCTAACTGGTGATTTATTCTGGTCTAACTGGTGATTTATACCTGTCTAACTTGTGATTTATACCTGTCTAACTTGTGATTTATACCTGTCTAACTGGTGATTTATACCTGTCTAACTTGTGATTTATACCTGTCTAATTTGTGATTTATACCTGTCTAAATTGTGATTTATACCTGTCTAACTAATGATTTATACCTGTCTAACTTGTGATTTATACCTGTCTAACTGGTGATTTATACCTGTCTAACTTGTGATTTATACCTGTCTAACTTGTGATTTATACCTGTCTAACTTGTGATTTATACCTGTCTAACTGGTGATTTATACCTGTCTAACACGTGATTTATACCTATCTAACTTGTGACTTATACCTGTCTAACTGGTGATTTATTCTGGTCTAACTGGTGATTTATACCTGTCTAACTTGTGATTTATACCTGTCTAACACGTGATTTATACCTATCTAACTTGTGACTTATACCTGTCTAACTGGTGATTTATACCTGTCTAACTTGTGATTTATACCTGTCTAACTTGTGATTTATACCTGTCTAACTTGTGATTTATACCTGTCTAACTGGTGATTTATACCTGTCTAACACGTGATTTATACCTATCTAACTTGTGACTTATACCTGTCTAACTGGTGATTTATTCTGGTCTAACTGGTGATTTATACCTGTCTAACTTGTGATTTATACCTGTCTAACACGTGAATTATACCTATCTAACTTGTGACTTATACCTGTCTAACTGGTGATTTATTCTGGTCTAATTTGTGATTTATACCTGTCTAACTTGTGATTTATACCTGTCTAACTTGTGATTTATACCTGTCTAACTGGTGATTTATACCTGTCTAACACGTGATTTATACCTATCTAACTTGTGACTTATACCTGTCTAACTGGTGATTTATTCTGGTCTAACTGGTGATTTATACCTGTCTAACTTGTGATTTATACCTGTCTAACTTGTGATTTATACCTGTCTAACTGGTGATTTATACCTGTCTAACTTGTGATTTATACCTGTCTAATTTGTGATTTATACCTGTCTAAATTGTGATTTATACCTGTCTAACTAATGATTTATACCTGTCTAACTTGTGATTTATACCTGTCTAACTGGTGATTTATACCTGTCTAACTTGTGATTTATACCTGTCTAACTTGTGATTTATACCTGTCTAACTTGTGATTTATACCTGTCTAACTGGTGATTTATACCTGTCTAACACGTGATTTATACCTATCTAACTTGTGACTTATACCTGTCTAACTGGTGATTTATACCTGTCTAACTAATGATTTATACCTGTCTAACTTGTGATTTATACCTATCTAACTTGTGACTTATACCTGTCTAACTGGTGATTTATTCTGGTCTAACTGGTGATTTATACCTGTCTAACTTGTGATTTATACCTGTCTAACTGGTGATTTATACCTGTCTAACTTGTGATTTATACCTGTCTAACTGGTGATTTATACCTGTCTAACTTGTGATTTATACCTGTCTAATTTGTGATTTATACCCGTCTAACTGGTGATTTATACCTGTCTAACTGGTGATTTATACTTGTCTAACTTGTGATTTATACCTGTCTAACTGGTGATTTATACCTGTCTAACTTGTGATTTATACCTGTCTAATTTGTGATTTATACCTGCCTAACAGGTGATTTATACCTGTCTAACTGGTGATTTATACCTGTCTAACAGGTGATTAGCATATTTGTCTGTCTACATATGCTGCATAACAGTTTAGCAGGCAATTCTTCACTTGTCGAATAGGCTATTTCGCTCATGTATATGAGCAATGTAATGAGCAATGTATATTATCCGCAGTCAAAGGCCGCTTCAATTTATCCCTGGCGAGAAAGGCTAAGCGCCAACATAGCGGCGGAGCCAATCAGAAAAGCGGCAAAAGCCAGATGACCTCCGCCAGGTCCGACAAGCCGCACAGACTGTCCAAATTGACTGTCGGCCACCTCAGAATCAGCAGCAGTTGCCGAGTCATCCTCGGCGCGATGCCAGCCGATGCTGCGTTGGACGGCGTCTAGCCAGCGCTGATATTTTCGGAGCCTCTCGGCCTGCCCAGTCAGAGGAAAGAACTCGGTCACGCTGCTCTGGCGAACTGACGCCGTCATGTCGATGCCGCTGCCCCAAGCGGCTGCCACAGCGGCGCCCAAAGCGGTGGTTTCCGCCATCTCGGGTCGAACTACGGTGACACCGGCTAGGTCCGCCTGCAGCTGCATCAGCAACCTGTTGGATGTCATGCCGCCGTCAACCTGTATGAATAGGTAGTTACATGTATTTTTTCAATACATATCAGATGCGAAGGATAGCGACTTTCGCATCTGAAACAATTCCTCTATTTTAATTTTTATTCAAAACTCCACATCTCACCCACACAGATCTATGATATAACTCTTAAACGCACAAACAAATTAAGTCTCACCCTTCAATATAAACTACTTCTCAACCTACCATAAACTCTACTGCTTACACAACACCATAACCTACCATAGACACAAACTTCTCACCCTCCCGTAGACATTACGTCTCAATATTCATAGACACTACTTCTCATACCTACCCTCACATAGGCACTACTACTCAACCTACCGTAGAAACTAGTTCTCGACCTACCATAGACACTACTTACTACTTCTCATGCTCCGGTAGACACTACTTATTACCCTCCCATAAACACTTCACTACTCACACTACGATGACACTACTTCTCACCCTCCCATAGGCACCACTTCTCACCCTCCGACAGACACTACTTCTCAACCTACCATAGACACTATACTTCTCACCTTACCATAGACACCACATCTTAGCCTCCCATAGACACTTCTCACACCCCAGTAGACGCTACTTCTAATACTCCAATTCCCGGAAAAATCGCACCTTAATCCTAGTGAGCTGGGAGCCGCATTCAGTCTCCATGCATTCGATAAGCTCTCGGCTCTGATAGCACACGGCTTCCAGAGTAGCTCTGCACAGGTGAGCTCGCCCAGTGGCTCCAGTCAGGCCCACAATGACACCGCGGGCATCGCTGCGCCAATACGGACAGTACAGGCCGTTGAATGCCGGTACAAAGTAGCAGCCGGCCGTGTCAGGAACCTGTCCGGCCAAAGCTTCAGTTTCAGCAGGACTGGAGACAATGCCGAGACTGTCGCGCAGCCATCTGACAGCAGTGCCAGCTACAGCCACACAGCCTTCTAAAGCGTACACAGGCGGAGCATCCGGGCCCAGCTGATAAGCTACAGTGGTGAGTAGGCCGGAATTGGATATGACGGGACTCAGGCCCGTATTGCACAGCATAAAACAGCCACTGCCGTACGTATTCTTGGCGTCGCCAGTTTCTAAGCAACCCTGGCCAACTAGGGCGGCCTGTTGATCACCCAGTACCCCAGTGATGGGAACGCCGACTAGGGGACAATCCTGCACTTTGATCTGACCGAAATGCTGAGCGCTGGATAGGACCTTCGGTAGAGCGGCCCGGTCAATGCCGAAGAATCGGCAAAGCCGGGAATCCCATTGGCAGGTAGCCAGGTCTAGTAGCATTGTTCGCGACGCATTGGTGACATCTGTGGCATATTCGCCTGCGAATGATATTTGAGAAGTCCCGATATGAACTCTCGCATTATAAAAAAATCCCACATAGATGATTCCCCAAATAAAAATCCCAGAGAGATTATTCCCAAATGAAATATTTCACAAAAAGTTTATTACCTAATTAAGAATCTCACAGAGGGATGATAAACCAATAAAAATCCCTTCGGAGGGATAATTCCCTAATTAAAAATCCCACAGACAGATAATTTCCCAATTGAAAATCCCACAGAAAGATGACTCCTTACCATAGACACCATAAATTAGAAATCCCACGCAGAGACGACAATGCCCTAATTGAAAATCCCACAATATAATTCCCCAAATCTCACAGAGAGATGATTCGCAAATTAAAAATTACAAAGACACAATTACTGATTTTAAACTTGGTAACCAAAACTCGCTTAAAATATACAACTAGCGAAAAGTAAAGGAGACAGAAAAATCTAATATTGGGATATTTATCCCAACAAAACTGTAGCCAAGCCCTCACCAGTAAGCTTGTACAATAGCCAGGTATCCACAGTGCCCATCATCAAGTTGCCGCTAGCCTGCAGTTCCCTAGCCTTGGGCACATTGTCAAGCAGCCATCGCAGTTTCACAGCGGTGAAATAAGTAGTGATTGGTAATCCGCAGATCTGACGAAATTCCCCGGCTGTCCTGGATTTAGTCGAGTTAATCAGCCTATCCACTGTCTGTTCAGTTCTGGCGTCTAGCCAAAGAATAGCGGGATAAATAGGAAGGCCAGTTTGCTTATCCCAGGCTACAAGGGTCTCGCGCTGATTGGCTATGCCGATGCAACCAATGCGGCTAGCCGGTATGTTCAATGCGTTGAGATTGGCCACCGCAGCTGATATGCATGCCAGCACTGTGTCAGCCAGCTGAATGGGATTTGCTTCGGCCCAGCCATTTCTGGGATAAATTATGTCCACCTCCTCTTGGTGATAGGTGATTAGGGCGCCGGTTGATGCGGAGAACACAAGGAAGCGTGAACTGCCGGTGCCCTGGTCTATGGAGCCAATGAGGACGGAGTCTTTGTCGGCCTGGAACAAAGAGTTGGACTGATACAAATTGAACATTTTTAGCTGTAGGAAAAACAGTCAACTGGTCAGGGATAATTAGTCAACTAGTCAGGGATAATTAGTCAACTGTTTAGGGATAAGTAGTCAACTGGTCAGGGATAATTAGTCAACTAGTCAGGGATAATTAGTCAACTGTTTAGGGATAAGTAGTCAACTGGTCAGGGATAATTAGTCAACTGGTCAGTGATAATTAGTCAACTAGTCAGGGATAATTAGTAAACTAGTCAGGGTAATTAGTCAACTGGTCAGGGATAATTAGTCAACTAGTCAGGGATAAGTAGTCAACTGTTTAGAGATAATTAGTCAACTGTTTAGAGATAATTAGTCAACTGTTTAGAGATAATTAGTCAACTGTTTAGAGATAATTAGTCAACTGTTTAGAGATAATTAGTCAACTGTTTAGAGATAATTAGTCAACTGTTTAGAGATAATTAGTCAACTGTTTAGAGATAATTAGTCAACTGTTTAGAGATAATTAGTCAACTGTTTAGAGATAATTAGTCAACTGTTTAGAGATAATTAGTCAACTGTTTAGAGATAATTAGTCAACTGTTTAGAGATAATTAGTCAACTGTTTAGAGATAATTAGTCAACTGTTTAGAGATAATTAGTCAACTGTTTAGAGATAATTAGTCAACTGTTTAGAGATAATTAGTCAACTGTTTAGAGATAATTAGTCAACTGTTTAGAGATAATTAGTCAACTGTTTAGAGATAATTAGTCAACTGTTTAGAGATAATTAGTCAACTGGCTAGGGATAATTAGTCAACTGTTTAGAGATAATTAGTCAACTGGCTAGGGATAATTAGTCAACTGTTTAGAGATAATTAGTCAACTGGCTAGGGATAATTAGTCAACTGGTCAGGGATAATTAGTCAATGGGTCAGGGAAAATTAGTCAACTGGTGTGGGATATTTTTCAATAGGAAGGGATAATTGATCAACTAGTTGAAGAATAATTTTTCGAATGTCGGATAATTTAACAATTTGGGGAACAACTTACAGACTATGGTAATAATCGGCCAGCAAAGAGGGGATAATTTTGCGAGTGAGGATTATTTGTCAAAAGGTACAGGCAATCTCGCCACACTTGGGGGCTGTCCCTGTGTCTAAAGCATAAAAAGAAAATAATAAAGTAGCCAACAAAATGTTTAACAATCTTCTTTGCAAATAGAAAATGCGAAAAGTTCATATTTCCAGTCTTAAAAAAATAGAAAGAATTTATTAAGCTGAATTTTCACAATCAGCAAGCAGCAACATGGCTATTAAATGGTCTTTAAGAAGGCCCTATACCTATCCGGAGAGCAGTTAGCAACCCGATTGCAGAACTCCGCATCCGAGCCGCACACAGTCTGGGTCAGTGAGGTGTACAGAGGCAATTGGGGATCGAACTGAGCTCGACCAAGTTCCGCGAGAAATTTTAAACGAGCCGAAACTCGACTCGGCTGTTTGACAAGCGCAATAGGATTAGCCGCAACTAGATCGGCTGGCAGTTTGTACAGTCCGGTTAATAGGGCGTAGTTTCTGTATAGATTGGACAGCTGGCACACCTAGGATTGATTTGAAATCAGTGTATAGAGATAAACAGCCGCAGCCAATCAGAGGAGCTCCCTAAGGTGGGGGTGAGTAGCAGAGCGGTTTAATGCGTTCGCCTCTCGCACCAAGGTCCTAGGCTCGATTCCAAGGCGAGGCCACATTTATTTGGGGTGCAGCCGCAATGAGAATGCTTAAGGGGCTTGTGCAATTTACGACCTCGAGGACCAACCTTCAAGGCACAGTGAACAAGAATGTACACTGCCAGACGATGAGAAAGTCAGGGCAGATGTACACACCTGTGTGAGTGTGTGCCTATTGAGTGAGTGTATATTTATTGTATACAGTTAGGTGAACTGAAGCACTAATAGATATAGTGTCTTTCCCAAGTGGCTCTGGCTCATCTAATCACTACTCACCATGACCGGTGGATGCAGCAGCACCATTTTCCTAGTTGTAGTCAACCCCAGCTGCAAGCCTTTAACCAGGCAAGTCCTAACAGAGCTTAACTCTTTCATAGGAAACGTGAACACCTTCGGGCACTCGGTGGACGCTGAAATCAGCTGCGCATTGTCGAATTCGTACAGTCGCTGCAGTCGACTAAGTCGAGAATCCACCGCCTCGGGCGACATCGATAGCACTGTCGGCTGGCGACTGAACAGTTCAGGAGCTCTTACAAAACCGGCGCGTTTGAAATAGGACAACCGGTCATTCAGAGCCGACAATGGCGTCACCAACAAACTGGGGAACACGCTGATAATCTCCGCCGTGTCCCTGGGCAGACAGCCGAATTCCATCAGTAGTTTTAGGCGAGGCTTTACATCGGCATCGAAATCCAACGACAAAAGAGTAGCGCTAGCGTTGGGACATTTCTCAGCCCTGCTCAGATCAACACCAATGGACATGAGGCGAGACAGGATAGGCGAGATATTGGCCAGGTCGGCTAAAGTTTGGACCCGACTCGAAGGAGTTGCGTGAGATTGGGAAACGATTTTGGTTAGCGAGGAGACAGCTGCTGTTGCCGCTTCTGCTGCCTTTGACAGAGACCCATCGGGCGGGCTGTCAACCACCGCGCTTGGATGATGATCAACTTCAGAAGTAGATAAACTGGCAGCGATGATTGAACGGCCGCATCCGCTGCCAGCTAGTTGCTGCAAGCAGCGTCGAGTGAATGTCCCTAGATACTGGAAAATGGGAATATTATTTTTAATTCTTCATTCTAAATTGGCTAAATACATATCTGATAATCTGGGACGCTAAGTAGTTAATCCAGAGGATCTGGAAAATTGACGTTAATCCTAAGGATCTAAAAAGTTGACTAGTTAATCCGGAGGATCTGGAAGGTTGGCTAGTTAATCCTGAGGATCTAGGAGGTTGGCTAGTTAATCCTGAGGATCTAGGAGGTTGGCTAGTTAATCCTGAGGATCTAGGAGGTTGGCTAGTTAATCCTGAGGATCTAGGAGGTTGGCTAGTTAATCCTGAGGATCTAGGAGGTTGGCTAGTTAATCCTGAGGATCTAGGAGGTTGGCTAGTTAATCCTGAGGATCTAGAAGGTTGGCTAGTTAATCCTGAGGATCTAGGAGGTTGGCTAGTTAATCCTGAGGATCTAGAAGGTTGGCTAGTTAATCCTGAGGATCTAGAAGGTTGGCTAGTTAATCCTGAGGATCTAGGAGGTTGGCTAGTTAATCCTAAGGATCTAAGAGGTTGGCTAGTTAATCCTGAGGATCTAGGAGGTTGGCTAGTTAATCCTGAGGATCTAAGAGGTTGGCTAGTTAATCCTGAGGATCTAGGAGGTTGGCTAGTTAATCCTGAGGATCTGGAAGTTGGCTAGTTAATCCTGAGGATCTAGAAGGTTGGCTAGTTAATCCTAAGGATCTAGGAGGTTGGCTAGTTAATCCTGAGGATCTAGGAGGTTGGCTAGTTAATCCTGAGGATCTAGAAGGTTGGCTAGTTAATCCTAAGGATCTAGGAGGTTGACTAGTTAATCCTAAGGATCTAGGAGGTTGGCTAGTTAATCCTGAGGATCTAGGAGGTTGGCTAGTTAATCCTGAGGATCTAGGAGGTTGGCTAGTTAATCCTGAGGATCTAGGAGGTTGGCTAGTTAATCCGGAGGATCTGGAAGGTTGGCTAGTTAATCCTGAGGATCTAGGAGGTTGGCTAGTTAATCCTGAGGATCTAGGAGGTTGGCTAGTTAATCCTGAGGATCTAGGAGGTTGGCTAGTTAATCCTGAGGATCTAGGAGGTTGGCTAGTTAATCCTGAGGATCTAGGAGGTTGGCTAGTTAATCCTGAGGATCTAGGAGGTTGGCTAGTTAATCCTGAGGATCTAGAAGGTTGGCTAGTTAATCCTGAGGATCTAGGAGGTTGGCTAGTTAATCCTGAGGATCTAGAAGGTTGGCTAGTTAATCCTGAGGATCTAGAAGGTTGGCTAGTTAATCCTGAGGATCTAGGAGGTTGGCTAGTTAATCCTAAGGATCTAAGAGGTTGGCTAGTTAATCCTGAGGATCTAGGAGGTTGGCTAGTTAATCCTGAGGATCTAAGAGGTTGGCTAGTTAATCCTGAGGATCTAGGAGGTTGGCTAGTTAATCCTGAGGATCTGGAAGTTGGCTAGTTAATCCTGAGGATCTAGAAGGTTGGCTAGTTAATCCTAAGGATCTAGGAGGTTGGCTAGTTAATCCTGAGGATCTAGGAGGTTGGCTAGTTAATCCTGAGGATCTAGAAGGTTGGCTAGTTAATCCTAAGGATCTAGGAGGTTGACTAGTTAATCCTAAGGATCTAGGAGGTTGGCTAGTTAATCCTGAGGATCTAGGAGATTGGCTAGTTAATCCTGAGGATCTAGGAGGTTGGCTAGTTAATCCTGAGGATCTAGGAGGTTGGCTAGTTAATCCTGAGGATCTAGGAGGTTGGCTAGTTAATCCTGAGGATCTAGGTGGTTGGCTAGTTAATCCTGAGGATCTAGGAGGTTGGCTAGTTAATCCTGAGGATCTAGGAGGTTAGCTAGTTAATCCTGAGGATCTGGAAGTTGGCTAGTTAATCCTGAGGATCTAGAAGGTTGGCTTAATTTTAAATTGTTTCACTAATTTTGATGTCTTTTATTTTTATCTAGAATAGTTTTCAGTCTAAAATAGCCTTGTTGCGCAACTTTTTTTTAAATATTAGAAAAGCCAGCATTTAAAGCAGAAGATTTTTGTGCGGTTGAGAACAAGCATATAGCCCGCAATCAGCACAATTTTCTGTAACTCTTGTTATTAATAGACTTTATTCTAGGCATAAGCACTCAGAAAATAGCTAACAAAAACTAAAGTATTAGAATCTCAGTTATACAAAACAAATGATGCCAGAAAAACTACATAATAGATGCCGTTGTGAGTTGATGAGCAATGAGCAATTTGTGAGTCTATTTCAGGACACGTAGCTAGAACCCTTAGAAAAAAAACTGGTAGAACGGGCCTTATAGGCAAGGGATAAAAATAAATGTATAATGGTTTACCAACAAAAATAACTAAATCCTCATTTTAAAATGCTAAATAGATACGAATTTTGCTCTCCGTCCCTACTAGGCTGAGATTCGAACTCCGAACCCTCAGTGATCAGAAGTCCAACGCCATACCGATTGAGATATAAAACCTATTAATTTAGAAATACCTTCAACTTTGAATTGTAAATTTTACTTCTAACAGGTTTGAATTAACCATTTGTTAGAAACAACACTTTGTAAATGTTTAAGTGCTTTGTAAATTACAAAAAAATAATAATTAAAAACTTTTTACTGACATAATTTGAATTTGTAAAAAATGAATAAAAGCTATTTTACTGGCTTTTCATTAGTTCTAAAAATTGACTGGCTACAATATTTCAAGCACTAAATTAGCACGACAACAAATTTCGAGGATCTGGGGCAGATAGTAGCGCAATATAAGCACTTTAATGTTTATTGAATCATCACGCACTAGAATAAACATTAATGCTTGTGATAAACGCACAGTAGCAAAATTTAAATACAACTGAAAAGCAACCAAGGCAAAATAGGTAAAAAAAGAAATATAAGATTTATGAAATATACTTAAACAGTTATTAAACTGTTATTATGTCAAAACCAGTTATCTGCACTAGTTCTATGCCCAGAAAATGACTGGTGAAATTCGACGCAAAATTAAATAAAAGTAGATTTAAAACCCTCAGGCACTACTTCCAGTATCATCATGCTTAAGTAGTAAGCCACGCAAAACAATCAAGTTATATAAGACAAACGGCAGTCATATGATAGATTTATTTAACTAGGAATGTAATTCAACCTCTAGACAAACAAAATGAACTTTATCGTCTTCATTTAAGTACTTCAAAACGATATCAGCTGGGATTTTGAATGTGAAAAGCTCAATCTGGTGGATTTGGGATGTGGAAATATTAATTCATGGGATTAAGGATGTGGAAATCTCCATCCGTAGGATTTAGAATGTAGAAAGCTTAATACATCGGGATTTTGGGATGTGGAAAAATCAATCTGTTGGATTTGAGAAATCTGTTTTAGAGGAATTGAAGCTGGATGATTATGAGGAAAAAATGTTAATATAAAAACCATACAGATATTTGATTATTTTTAAGAAATACATATAGACCAAAAGCTATTTAAAACTTTGACTGCTAATGCAGCAATAAGGATTATCAGGCTTTGCAACGCGTCAAAGATAACAATCTTTCAGGATGAAAGAATTCAATATGCTCCAGTAGAATGCACAATTCCGTTGTTAGACACCTGGAGCACACTGGGCATCTATACAGAACGCAGCGCAGTCGATGCTGCAGTTCAGAGTGTCCAGTGGACAAATGCATTCTGAGAGTGTCGGGCACTAAAGTCATAAAAGTGCAAGCTGGACAGCGTAGGACATGAATTAGGCCATCATTTGCCTGCTGCTGCTGTAGCCCCTGATGCTGATTTTCTGGATCAGCCTGAAAATTTATTTTTATTTAATATTATTGTGTGATCTTTTTATCTAGCTATTCAATAAATAAGAAAATTAAATTAAAATAATTGAAGAAAAAAATGGGCCTCTAAATCATTTTTACAACTTTGTTAATAACGAACAAATATTAGATTTTTCTAATAATAAGCCTACCCAAAAAGCATATAGAAACAAAGAAAGATATGTTCATGTATATGGTTTAAAATACCAAACATAGTCGACTGTTAGCAAGTAGATAGACTTAACAAAAATGAAGTAAATGAAAAATATAAAAGTTAAAAAAGTCTGTCGTGACATTTTTACCACTATAGTCATAGAAACAATTTTATAAATTTTGGACAGAATCCATTGCAGAAGTTAAACAAAGTTATGATGTAGCATACACATATTTTATGCTTTACTACAGTACTCAAGAGTCTAAAATGTATGTATTTCTAAAGTAGTTGTTTACAAATACATTCTGAATACTTTAGAATTTAATAGCAATTTATAGTAAAATATAAATGAAGAGAGTAGACTGTCACTTAAAAAATACTACAGGCAGCCTATAGTGCCTAGTTTTAGATGCCTACTAGTGCCAAAATATGTGGATCCTAGACACTTTGTCATCTTACAACTTTGTCATCCTTCATCAAGGACACTTCATCATCCAGCCAATTGGCATGCTTTAAAGTTTGGTCAGTTTGTCTTCTACTAATAACAAACAATCAAGTTCGTCATCAATAAAGTGAAGGTAGGGTGGTGGGGCAGAGGTGTGAACACACTTCACACTCTAAATTGTCAAAAAGGGGTGTCAAAACTGATTTTATCATAAGAGTTCAAAGATAGGTGCCAACACAATATGAGGAGACGTGGGGAGGGGTGGTTCTGTTCTAACTTTGAAAACTCTTGTTTTAGGGACTATAGATGACGAAGTGTCAATAAGTCTAAGTCTCTTCGTCATCCACCCTCTGAGATATTGGACAGATCATCATCTGGATGACGAAGTTGTAAGATGACAGTGTCCAGGTACCAAGTTTGTATATTTTGTTGTATTCAATCACTAAATATGAAAAATAAATTTTATTTGAAATTTACCATAAGTATGAATTTGTTTTAATAATAAGACATTGTTATATAATGAAAAAAAATTGCATTAACTATGAATATTTTTGTTTCAGCATGTCCACTATATTAAATAAATACGGCATAAATACAGAAGAAGTGAAAGAAAAAAGTCAAAATTGAAGCCTATATGTCATGAAAAGGTGGCCCTGTAACAACTTTGGTGATATTATCAGTAGGCCTATAAAAAAATCAAAATAATAATAATAAAAGAGACAAGCACTAAAACTCTTGACTGGCGCATTTGACTAGTTGATTAAGTGACCAAAGATTGAGATGGCCCAATTGGCTAGTTGACAAATTGACAAAATACAGGGATGATTATTTGACAAAATGGCAGTTGACAGTGACCAGCACCCCAGAAAAAAGGCCTACAGCAACTGGGTGGCATTAGTGGAAATAAAATCACTAGGTCACAAAAAAGAAGACACAGCACTTTTTAGCTTGTCAAAAAATTATTTTGAATGGATTTGGCATTGGCACCAAGACTTTACTTAACCCATAGTGCTAAAATGGCGCAATAAATTTATGTAGGCTTCGGTGCAAAAAAAACGTATTTTTTATGAAGCTCACTGAAGCGAGCAGCGAGGTCACTGCAAAATATTGCATCGAGCATAACAATCGATTCTCGAATTATCGTCGTGAAAATGAAAAAGTGTAGGCCTTTAGGGTTGTACCAATATTCCCCTCCGTTATGCATTATTCTTAAAAAAAGCGCTGGAAAGTATTCAAATTTTAAACAAACAGTAATCAAGAAAATTATGTACTTTATGGCCTTATTTCACATCCAAATGTGTAATCACAAATAAAAATAATTTTTAGTTTGAAAGTGTCAATAATGTTAAGAAAGAAACACCAAACCTCAAAGAAATCGAAGTTACGAGTATCAGAAACAGCAAAATTGTATACTATGCTGTGCAATTCGGAAGATCTATTTTATAACATGAGTAACAAAGTTAAGAGATCAAGAGACTATATTTATGCTTGCCCAGAGATGTATGGTAGTAATAAAGAAGACAGTCATAGTTAAAACCCCGAAACGGAAGATAAATATGAAACTGAAAATTCTGATAATGTAAATTATATTATTTATGACAACGGTGCCGTTAAAGCTAAAATATTGAATATCCATGTGCAGCCAATGTGTGCTAACTACTAGTGGTCCTTGCCAATGTAATGACAGTCCAAAAATGAAATTCGTTATTATTAGTTGTTGATGGTATAGGCGCAAATTTGTGTGCATTAAGTTATATATATTATGCATTCGTATAGATGCAGTATAGTATAGTCAGCTAAAAAAATCCGTCGTACTGGGTCGCTCGCTACATATGATCTGTAGCTCGCCCGCAATCTGCTTTAAGGCACATATAAAATTTCATTTTTTTTCTAAAACACGCGCACGCTTTTTATGCAATATATTATATCAGATTATAGCGTGTGATCACATAGTGTGATCACCTATACTCACACAGTGATTCCGATCGTACTATAGAAGCACAGAACTTGTGACAAATCTATACTACTGCAGCTATGCACGCAGATATGTACTGCACGATGCATAGCTCACTGACAAATTGTGGCGTGTATTTTATATAGCATCTACGGCTGCCTAATCTAAAATAGAAGTCCATAAAATATGAAAGGTGCGTGCAGTTCAAACTTGAAATTATAACAGCTGGGGACGACAGGAAGCTATCTTCAAAAAGTTTACTACTTCGAGAAAGGATACAATGTAGCAATTGATTGCGAAAAGGGAATTCAAATCGATAATACATGTAATTTACAATCTGGTTGTTGTAAGCGACAGTTGGAGAGGAAGATAAAGCGAAAATAAATAAAATAGTTGCATATTCTGCTCAAATCGAGGTCAACTAGTACATGATGCTGCCTAAATCTCTAGGTCCTCGACCATCGTTTTCATCGCCACTGTCTTCATAATCGTTTCTTCTCTTAGCAGAGTTGTGCTCAGCTTTATTGCTGCTACCGGCCCGACTGTCACCACGCGGCTCTCTCTTTGCAGCCGAAGAGGCCCTGGACCGGCCGCTGGCAGAGCGACCTCTCGGCTGCTGTCCGGAGCCGGCCTCGGACACTCGCACCGTTGATTTCTCGTCGTATGGATCGTCAACTTCATTGTCTTGTCGCGTGCGTGAGCGGCCGCTTCCTCGCGATCGGGCGCTTTGAAGCCGCTTCGTCGACGACTCTTCAGAGGCCGCTGTTGTCTCCTTTGGCGTCGGAGATTTACTAGTCGGCTGCTCTGCTGGTACCTGATCCCTGTCCTGTTGACTTCGAGCAGTTAGCGATCGTGAACTATTTCTCGGCGTTGTTGGGGCAGACGGTTTTGCGGCTCCAGACTGTGGAGCGGCTTGTCGTCTACCGGAGTCCTTAGCAGTGCGACGTCGATTCTCTACGTCGTCGACTGACTCGCGTTCTGTGGACTCTTCGCGACTACTTTTTAGCTTTCTGTAAATAGTTGTTATTTAATACGGGGCTGTAAATCTATTTTAGGGACCAAAGTAATTAAGCTACAACTGTGAAAATTATGAAAAACTCACCCCGAACGCCAAATTTTAGGATTAGTCTCAAATAGTCGCTTGTGATTACCGTAGATCCAATCGGTGTATCGCCGGCGACTGTCGTTTCTTCCACCGCCTGTGTGTTTGCAAAACAGCTGTGTTTTTTGTGCAAAAAATTAAAGTGTACTTAAATTATCGTATTAAAGTTTCCAAAGTTTCCAAACTGGTTTACAAACTTTACGTCAAATCATCTTCTAAATCCTTCATCTCTAATTGCCAAAGTAAAAATACCAGATAGAATGAAAGCTGTCACAACCAAAACCTTTCAGAAGCTCGTTCATCAAAAGTCCATAGTAGCTGTTGCTAAGCGACCGCTTGGTGTCATCCAGACTGTAGATCTGAGCTATGGAGTGGAGATAGCGGCGTTGGCCACTGTTCAAGTCCGGGTGACTGAGATCTGGAACTCGAGCCAGCGTGCCCTTAGGCACTGGAAAGCTTGACGGGATTCGTTGAGGCGGTTCCAGACAGGCAGGTAAGAGACCCGGTTGCCAGGTGTGCCTGCTACTGCGGGATCCTGCGTTTAAAAAGCGATTATGATAGTTAAGTTTAATTATAACAATAATATTTTTGTTATAATGCCCCAATAGGTCCAGATTTGCAGCCGAAAGCGCGTCGGAAGGCTGCATCATGCAGCTGTTCAGTCCATGGACAGGAGCGCGACACACCTACCCTGAAAACCCCCAAACCCACTCTCAACTACCCCAGCTGATGCTGGTGCCCATTTGACAGCTGGGTGAACTGAAACAATGCAGAGTTAATAATTTGGGTAGTCTCCAATAAGTACTTCGTACGAGTCTCTAATATGTGGCTTCAAACCACAGTAACATACAATGGCTCCCAACAACAGTACACACAATGGCTTCAAACCACAGTAACATACAATGGCTCCCAACAACAGTACACACAATGGCTTCAAACCACAGTAAAACACAATGGCTCCCAACAACAGTACACACAATGGCTTCAAACCACAGTAACACACAATGGCTCCCAACAACAGTACACACAATGGCTTCAAACCGTACAGTACACACAATGGCTCCCAACAACAGTACACACAATGGCTTCAAACCGTACAGTACACACAATGGCTCCCAACAACAGTACACACAATGGCTTCAAACCACAGTACACACAATGGCTTCAAACCACAGTACACACAATGGTTTCAAACCACAGTACACACAATGGCTTCAAACACCATGAGTACTCACAATGGCTCCAAACAACAGCCAGTACACACAATGGGTCCAAACCACAGCCAGTACACACAATGGGTCCAAACAACAGCCAGTACACACAATGGCTCCAAACAACAGCCAGTACACACAATGGCTCCAAACAACAGCCAGTACACACAATGGGTCCAAACCACAGCCAGTACACACAATGGGTCCAAACAACAGCCAGTACACACAATGGCTCCAAACAACAGCCAGTACACACAATGGGTCCAAACCACAGTACACACAATGGCTCCCAACAACAGTACACACAATGGCTTCAAACCACAGTAACATACATGGCTCCAAACAACAGCCAGTACACACAATGGGTCCAAACCACAGTACACACAATGGCTCCCAACAACAGTACACACAATGGCTTCAAACAACAGTACACACAATGGCTTCAAACCACAGTAACACACATGGCTCCCAACAACAGTACACACAATGGCTTCAAACAACAGTACACACAATGGGTCCAAACCACAGCCAGTACACACAATGGGTCCAAACCACAGTACACACAATGGCTCCCAACAACAGTACACACAATGGCTTCAAACCACAGTACACACAATGGCTCCCAACAACAGTACACACAATGGCTTCAAACCACAGTACACACAATGGCTCCCAACTACAGTACAAACAACCTGCCTGGTGTATGAGGCATCAGAGTTGCCGCGTTGTCATAGTTACAGAAGGACGCCGAGATCCACTCGACTCTACTCTCCTTACTGCCTCGAAGCAGCGGTGGTTGATCTGAAAGTTAGGAATTTGGCAATAAATAAAACAAACTATACTCACTGGCGGAACCTCTGGTTGTGCTGAGAGCAGCCAGAAGGTCGTGGAATTCGTCGCGATCGCCAGTCTCCGATCGACGAGAATGACTGCGACCTTCACGCCTGCTGTCGGACATTGTTGGCCTGATACTTTTAATTTCTCTGTCTACGTACCTGCTTTGCAATACCTTCACTGACGACAGTATAGCATGAGGGTAAAGACAACAAACTGCTCAGGTCTCTTTCATTTATTTAACCATCTACCCACCTCATAACTCATGCGGAGGCTAGCTGTCTACCTTCAAACCTCGACCTGGCCCGGTAGTGTACAGGTCCCTCTCGTTTTCGCTTATTCTCTATCTTTAAGCCTTCCCCGTCTACCCCGCCATATTGTTTGTTAAAGCACACAATTAGTAACGCGCTGTACAACTATATTTAGCCTCTGCTGTTAGATTTTTCGTCCCTTGAGAAATAGCAGTATAGCAGTTCACTCAGAGTCGGTTCGGTCGACATAACAGACAATAAGGTTCTTCTTTAAAACACCAATGGGTAATTAGTAGAGGCAGTCTTATTTCGCCATCGCCGGTGCTTCAAGATTCAAACACCGTTACCAAGTAGGAAAATTAGACTAGTTTAATTGATTATATTTAAATTGAACTTGATATTCTGAGCACATGTAAAACCCTACATTTGTACACCCTATTAAATGAATAGTTTCGAAACAAACGATCTATAAAGACAAAATATCTAAGTCTTACTTTTTGTACTAGTCTAGGGGGCAAGTGGCAGAGCGGTTAACGCGTTTGCCTCTCGCACCAAGGTCCCTGAGCTCGATTCCGCGGCGAGGCCACATTCATTTGAGGCGCAGTCGCGGAGAGAAGGCTTGGGGGCTTGTCGTGCAATTTACGCCCTTGAGGGCCAACCTCCAAGGCACAGTGAGATTGTATCCTACCTGACGACGAGAAAGTCATGGCAGGTGTACACACCTGTGTGAGCGTGTGCCTGCGTACAGTATTTGCGTGCGTATGTGCTCAGGAGTCAGCGAAATGGGCAGAATTGCCTCCTCGCTGGCTGCGGGTCCATAGCCAGCAGCCCGCCCTCCTGCAATTATTATTATTATTATCATTTTCTGTACTAGTCTTTCAGAGCCTAAATAGATTAATTTTCAAAACGTACTTGAAATATCGTGCTCAAACTTTGGCTCAAATTTTGACTGACACATAAAAATTTTTACGAGCGCATGAGGTTATGGGCCTTGCATGGTTTTGCTGAAAAAGTGATTTGAATTCTGTCTGTTACTGGACTACTAAAAAACTATTTCTGAAGGAGCTCTTCCGCTTACACGAAGAATAATTTCAATTGAATTAATCTCTTGCCTAGTGTAAGAGCTGATCTATAAATCCATTCAGGCGACATTTCCGTTTTGTGAGAAATCACAGTCAGTCATTATTGTTCCCTCCACTGTGTGACAAGTGAGAGTTAACTTCAGCCTTAAGTGGACCCAAGACCAGAGAGTCCATTGTGTCACAATGAACACATTCTATAGGCACACTATTGTAGAATAAAAGTATTTTATTAGTGACAATTCATACTTACTTGACGCTTTATGCTGATGTATTTTTAGTTTTGCATGTCTGGGACTGAAACAAAGAGTGTAAATCAATTATTTTACGAAATAAACAACACAGACTGTAATTAAGTTGGGCCTGATGTACAGGTGTTCAGTACATCGACAAGGGAGAGGGCAAAGTGACCCTTAATTAGAAAAATTTCTAGCCGAACGAACTCGTATTTTTTTATAGCTGAGTGACCAAAAACAATTTAAAATTGAGTGGTCTTGCTTGCTCCAGGAACAAAGACACAAGAGCACCAGGTTGAGATTCGAGCCTTAGGCCCAAGCTACAAACCAAGCGACCCTAAACGCTTACGCTTAAAAACGAAATTAACATTTACCTGTAGCTACGTAAAGATTGATTTTGCCCATGACACTTAATGTCAAATGATTTCGGATTTCTTTTCTGTAATTTAAAGTACAAAGTTGATTTCACATCCTCACAAAAAACACGAGCAACTTCAATCCATACCCAAGGAGATAATACTCACCGATAAGCTGACTTCCTCAGCAGTATCGTCACCACTGGCAGCTGATGGAACCGAAATCAGCAAGTTTTGATGCTGAGACATATTGAAATAAAAATAAAATTCTTTGCGATGTTAGAAACTCAAAAAGTAAACTACGAGCGTACTAAGACAAATTTGATTTCATAGAAATTTGAGTTTATTCAAATTCATTCTTCCCGCAATCCCGATTGGCCACAGAAGAAGACGAATCATGAATAAGAAAGAGATATGGTGAAGGTGAAAGGTAAACTGAAGCAATGCAGATTTAATTACCTTGCTAAAGGAAAAATAGTTCCGGTGAAGTGGGGAATCGAAACCCCGACCTTTAAGTCGTAAGTCAGATGCTCTTATTTGTTTTACACTCTTGTGATGCACAAGCCCCTAAAAGCGATATCATTTCTAAAGAGCGAGCTATATTGGCTCAGTTACTACGTTTTGCCAGCAAAGTTTAAATAAAGACTTTTATCAGAATACAACTTCGCAACCTTCGTAATATTTTTGAAACGTACGATGCGTTTAAAAAGTTCTGCAAAAAACAAAAAAAATTTAACACTGAGTTTTTGTCCTTGAACCAGTAAATACATCATCATTGTGAGCAGAACTTTCTCGCCAAAACAAGCCCTTGGCTTTGGCCGGTGGTGGTCGAGATTGCTGTAGAACGCCGAGTCGTGGACGCTGACAACTACGCTGGAGCAGCTGCTGGACTCGGCGCACTCGGAGCTGCTGCGCGCAGCCTTCCAAGCTGACGAGAGCGTCGGGTCACAGGCTCCGTACGAGAGAGCCAAGATGCAACGCGGTAACGCCAGTTCACCATGCTGCGCCAGCCGTGACTTCGACTAGCGGGCCATGCGATTCGAACCAACCTGTCGAGGACGTCCTGCAGCTCATCTTTCAGCGCCCGTCCGCTACGTCGACTGACTGCTCAGCGACACCGGGCCGAAGCGCACGAGTGCCATAGATATTTCCGCATGCAAAAGCGTTGTATTAGGCCCATTATTATCCGGCCAATAATACGTGGAAAAAAGCCATACACAACTCGCGCGACATTACACCGCGTACGGGGCGGACTTTGTTCGCACACAGGCTCTGCGGTGCGCCATCTGACGCTGCCTCCCTGACTTTTGGAGCTTGCATCCTTTGATGTTTTTGTTGTTGTTGTCGCTATAGCCAGGTGGCTTTCAGTCCGGGCACCAGCAAACCAACGGCTCTATACTCGGCCTCCAAACCAGAGCAAGACATTTGAAACTGGATCAATCGAACATCAAGTCGACGTGGATAATCTCCTGAAAGTGAGTCACATCAGCAGGTCATGATCTGCAGGCCGCTATTTAGCTCGCAAAATTCAGAAAACCAGTCTCCAGTGCCTGAGTACAGCTTGTCCTTCACTCCGGTCGTCTCCGTAGCCAGTCGGACACAGCTGGCCAGCCTCGAGTCCCGGCTTCACAAACACCTGGCCTCTCCTGGAGCAGCTGCAGTCCCTCACCGACTTGCTGCTATTGTCGAACACAAACAGCTGACATCATGGACCGTGATGGTTAAGGCACTTGTCACAACGGCACTGATCTGATCAGATAGTTCCAAATTTCACGATTTACTACATTTTCGCATGACTGGCGGTTGAGCAGAGAAATCCTTCGTTAGCATAATTTCGACAAAAAGCGTTCTTTATCATTACGAAGCGAGTGTCTTTATCAATAGGCAAGTCCTTCATTTTATAGTTCATAGCTTTTTGAATTCATCTAGTGTCTTACGAGTATAGCCTTGTAGCTTTGTACAGAGCTGATGAGTTGTCCGATAATTATCAGAGGACCACATTAGCCATCAGTTGAGGCATGAGATTTGAAAAGAATAGAAACGCATATAGGCACATCTTAGCACCCGTTAGTCACCCCCGTTTAACCCGTTAAGATTGCGTATTGTGTTGGCATTAAACTTAGATGTCATTACGACTTAGACACTACTTAGAAGTAGCAATGTCTGATCATCGCTTAAGTTAACGTCAATAACTGTCTTTTTTCTAAAAGTCCAAAGATTCTCTGTAGGAAGCCAACAAAATGCTGTAGCGCCCTTTTGGCCCTTTGAACCTTTGTATTTAGCGTATTTTTGTCGCTTAATCACAGGTACAGATGGGTTGGCATCTGGACCAGATGTTTGATTCCTGAACGGGTCTATTTTACTTTTATTGCCCTGACAGTGAGGCAAGTCAGCAGAATGACTAATTTACACCGCCTCAGTGTTTAGCAAACCAGCTTAGAAAATTGGCGATTTTGACAGCTTCACGTTTTTACTAAATACAAGTATATCGTCAACTCAAACTTCTTAGAGTGTTTGCTGTAAGATGTGTCAATTCTGCGGCATACTGGATTGGTGGGAAGTATACAACAGTTGGCATACATGCTTTTCCCATAAAACTGCAATATTATTCTTTTCCCTCCTTCAAACCTACAACGAAAAAAGCTATATCGCTCGTTAGCTATGACATTTAGAGAGGCTAAACGTCAGATTATTATAATATCTGTACTGTTCACCCTTGCAACTGCAGCCTGCGTCAGTCCATTCACAGACAGGCTCGGTAGCTGCATCTACATCGGCAATGAGTCGAGCGTCTCAAGCTGGTGCGACGCAGCCAGACGGTGTCGGGATGTGAACGGGGAGCTGCTGATAGACCTGACTGCCATCCGAGCTGTGAACCACTGGATCGACTTTTATTATATCGGAGTGACGGACCTCCTAGTTGAGGCTGGGACGTCTCGGGCTGGTTGGAGATTTGCCAACGGCACCCTGTTTCCTGAGCTCAACAGCACTGACTGGGCGTCCACTATGCCAAACTCAGGCAGCACGGATGACGACTTTCTTGCAGTCAGTGTTGCTGGCTTCCGAGACAGAAAGCCTGCTTCTAAAACTGGATTCATCTGCCAGCCCACGGTGACACCGAACAAGCACTACTTTGTGAGAACGGAATTTCTGAAGCTGGGCAACATCAGCACCGCCTACTGCTTTACTGACGCCTCTGCGAGCTCTGAGCCGCACTGCCTGTGGCTCTGTGTGCAGCGCTGGGAGTGTCGCGCCGCCCTGTTCAACCGTGTCAGTCACGACTGTCGCATGCTGGACTTCGCCGACGCCAGCGTTGGTGACGTCATCGAGGCCGACCCGAGCTGGGCCAAGTTCGTCAAGGAGTACTGACATTCTCTCTGGCGTGAAGCAACTCATTATTTGACTTTAGGACCTTCTTCAGTTAGATTTATTTAGATTTGCCTAGAAAACAAAGGCATTCAAAGTCTTTTAATACTCAAAAAAGTTTACCTTAATTGTTTGTGACTGGATAGTAAAAATTTCATTAGACCCGTGAAGTCAAAAGTGCAGTTCTCACAAATTCTTACTTTGTATTTTTGCGAAAAAAATCGTTGGGGCATTCGTTGACTGCTAATAGAGTGCATTTTAATCTTCTAAAAATGAAACTAACTTTAGTTCGCTGCTATAGGGGAGGCATTGCCTGCAGTGGGGACATTTGTTCTCTGTTGCTTCGGGGACATTGGTTCTCTGTTGCTGCGGGGACATTGGTGCTGGGCCCAATGCTGGGCCCGGGCATTAGTTCTGTTGCTGGGGCGACCTAAGTTCACTGCTGCTAATGGGGCATTTTTTCTCTGCTATGGGTGTTTGCTAATCTGAAGGAGTTACTACTGAAGGAGATTATGTTTGGGCCAGCCGGAGGAAGGCTAAATGGCTAGTCATGTTCTGACACGACTACCGTGTGGCAGTGTCTATCTAACAATTCAAGTGAAGTTACAAGTTACGATTTGCATTTTAGAAGAACTATACTGGTACCAATACCCCCACCAAGATTTGGCGTCTTCGAGTCTATTGAGGTTGAGTCTGTCTTTATCATCGCCCCATTTTCATCGTTTTATTTCTGGGCGTCGTGAGGATTATCAAGCCAAGTGATATCAATCAGCTCTGTGTAGTGAGCCACGGCTTAGCGTCCTATTGGTGTCTCACTAGCTGTCAGTAGCCCCACCTGCAAGGTAGCTTAGGTGTCCCATTTGCTGGCATTGAGTGGCTGCCCGGCAAGCTAAGTTTTGGCTAAATCCCGAAACTAACTTAGCCTCCCACCACCACCCGAGCTACGCAGGACTCTGACAGCCTTTAACTGCGACTGGAACTCTGCACAGTGTGCTTCTTAAGACTTCGTGACTTCATCTCTTTCGGGCCAAGGATCCTTCACCTCACCGAAGGCAGAAGTCCTGACGCCCTGGTGGCAGCGCTACTACTACACTACCTAGAAATCTTGGACTTCATATTAGAGTTCGCCGGATCCCGCATTGTTAGCAGGAGGACCGGTACAACATCGCTGCTTCAAACTCCATCCTCAATCAGCAGCATCAGCCGAATGGCCTGCAGAGCTTTATAGCTGTCTGAGCAGTTCCACACAACGTTTGGCGCGCCCTCGACAGCCGAGTGGAAGTACAAACCATTCGGGTTAGACCTGAGGCACGCGCTGAACCACCAGCCGCCTCGGCCGCGGATCAGGGAGCAAGACTCGGCGGCGTGCGCGTCGTTGTCTCTGTCTAGCGTTGAAAACATTCGACCATTGTGGGCGCTGAGCGAGTCGCAGGTTGTATTCGAACTGTTAGCCAAGTAGGAACTATAGGTCATTCTGTAGTTTGTGTCAGCACTGGCCACACTGAATCCAGAGTACTCGCAAATGTACAGGACATTGGACCACGAGAGGGCCTCAACGCGGAGTAGTTTCGGTGAACTATTAGTCAGCTCGTGGATGGCGTCCAGACCTTGAATTCGAGGAATTATGGAAAAGCATGTTTTTTTTCGATACTACATACTGCAGATATAGATCATTGAATTTAATGGCACCCTAACGCACCAATCCAGAAGTTGATTTCGTCGCCAAACCCGACTTGGTACTCGGCCCAATTGCGATCAAATCTCACACTGCCCGATTGACGCTGTTGGATAACGCGGAATTTTCTGCTTCCAATTTGCTTGTGAATGATTGCGGCTGCAAGATAATGCGAAAGGCAGAAGCAGAATGGTACTAGCCTGAAGTATATAATGTGCATGGTATAGGTAAGGTGTGTATAAGGTTCCGCGGAGGAAGGCTTACTGAATGGCTGCAGTTGTCTGCGATATACAGAGCTGCCTGAAGCCAGATTGCTGAAGTTCGCATCCGAAGCCAACCAGCAGAGTTGCCAGTCGGCAGAGAAGGCAACGACTGCACAGCTGGTGAAGTCCATGGAGGCGCACTTCATAGCGCAGTCGACCTCAGTGCGGCCAGGTAGGGTCCACGTCAAGGCCGGATTATTATAGACCGATGGTAAAGAAGGCCCAGACAGGAACACTGTGGAGTGATTACAGTTTTACGTAAAATCGATACCATAAAACCTATAGTGTAGTGTGTGCTCAGGAGTCAGCGGAATGGGCAGAATTGCCTCCCGCTGTTTGCAGGTTATTGTTAATAAAGTTATCGAAAAATCTCACGTGTGGCACAGACGTTCAGGATTGCAACAGCACATACAATGGCTGTTACGAACACGGTAGTTCCGCGAAGCATATCAAGATACACGTATTCGTATTCGAGCAGTGATAGACGGACACCTAGGACCAACCTTGCTCTTTTTATGTCTGCTGCTTCTCAAATAAATTAGCAGGAAAGCTATGCTTGTCCTCGCAGAAAATCATTAATTTGTGGATATTCTTCAAGAGGCATATTGCAGTGTTTGCTTTCAACAAAAACTGGAGTGACGTACTAGACAAAAATTGAATGCGAACGATGCGTTATTGAAGTGCGGGAATTATATCCACGCTAATTAAACTTGAATACAGTCAGTTAGTTGAGACGACTAGATCCACTTCCCTCGCTGCTATAGAACTCAATTATCCAGATCATAATTTGGCAAGCTTAACAAGCTGTCTAACTCGAGACAGACGTCGGACCATTGACCCGAGACCCACTCATTCATCATGTCAATTCTAAAATCTGATGAAAAGCTTTCATACGCTGCTCTGAAAAGGATAGTCTGAGGTGCAAGTTAAAATTAGTCGCCACGCATAAGTATCGCTTGTTAGCTATCATGGTCTGCTAACACGTTTACACATAAAACGTATTCTTTATTACACAATTAGTTTCTCAGTTCGATACCCGTTGGAGACAAAGGACACAGAACTCAAGCAAGCTAAGTCACTTCTATTACTCCTTTAAGCAATATTATTCGGACGAAAAATATTTACAACAAATATGCAAACCGGAGTTGAGACGCACCATATCCTCGTTTAGACTTGGAAACCATAAGCTTGCGAAACATTGCGAACTGCGAAAATTCCGTATGAGAATATATTATGTAGTAAGTGCAAAACGGAAGTTGAAAACGAGGTCCACTTCCTTTTTAAGTGCAGTTGGAATATGTATAGCGCCGCACGTTCGAATTTTGAAAATAACATTTCTGGGAAAACTCCCAATTTCGCACCCTTAACAGCAGAAGAGAAATCTAACTGACATAATGGCACAATACGAAAGGGAAACCACTGAAGCTTTAGCGAAGTACATCATAGAAATCTCGAAAATAATTAAGGGAACAGCTGCCCTAAAAAGCTTCGAGCTCGTGTTAACATTTAACAATATTTACATTTATTTTTTTATTCCTGGTGTCCCTTGTGTTTTTATTGTTTTTATTTTTAATACATTTGCTTTTCCCTTCCCAGCTCGTCCAAAATTCCTATATTCCTACAATACTTTGCTTTTTATGTTTTTGTTGTCGAGTAAAATATTGTGAAATATATATATAAAAGAAAAAATCAGCACCCATAGATGGCTTGCGCGTTTTATTAATAATTAATAATAACATAAATTAAAAAAACAGCTGAACTCAATCGAGTCGGCAGTATGCACGTATGTTCGATGTATTCGATGTATAGTATCACTATAAAGTACTTTGCATCACTTGACAGAAATGTTTTCGAGAATGCATAGTCTTTGGACAAAACCATCTACGAGTCATGACTAAAATTATGGTCTTACCCACAGACAACTGTAACTTATCCATATCGCATCCATAACTTAGTCTGAGCGTGCAGTAATACACCATAGACTCAAAATGTCTATGGCCTATTGTCTATGGGCGCACTCGTGGACTAGACATTGAAGCACTCAAACCGACTGTTATACCCCTCATTCTCTCGTAACATATATTGAACCTTTTAATAATTTTTATGGGACACTGGAACTGCTACACACAATCTTGTTTTCGAACTTTTCAACACTTCTAAAAATGTACCATACTTTAAGCTATATTTGATGTATAAGCTTTAGACCAATTGAATACTTCAAGTCACATATAAAAAGACACGATGCAGGCAAATATAAATAGCTGTAAAAGCTAAACAGTTCAAATTTTGGAATAATAAACTTTTCGTTAGTCTAGTGATGATTTTTGTGACTAAAAATAATCAGCAATTCAATCGCGTTCTTCGAAAATAGGTCGAAAATTCCCGGCTCGCACGGCGTCCATCAGTCTAACGGAGACACGCATTCGCACAGCACGCCGAACGATGTCGAAACAGACCCCGTGTAGTCAACCAGGCCCGCAATGCCGCTGTACATTGCAACCTCATTTTCGAAGCTACCAGAATTGTCTGGCTGATTCAAACCCCACAGCCTGCCGTCGAGAGTGATGTCGCAGCCGACCCAGTACCAGCCGCCACTTGGTTCCGGACTGCCGGGTCTCTGCAAGCCGCCCAACCAAAAGTGACCTCCTGGGCTGAGGGCTTTAACTTGGTCCATTTCGGTCGAGTTCAGCACATCGGCCATGATCACCAGACCGCTCTCCGACTCGCACTTCTGCCTGCTCATCGACCAGTTCCCAGTGCCAGAGTACAGCTTGTACTTCACTCCGCACAGGTCGTCTCCGTAGCCAGTCGGACACAGCTGGCCAGCCTCAAGTCCCGGCTGCTGTTTCACAAACACCTGGCCTCTCCTGGAGCAGCTGCAGTCCCTCACCGACTTGCTGCACTTGTCGAACACGAACAGCTGACATGGACCGTCAGCCATGGTGAAGGCCTGGCAGCGCGGGTCGCGGCTGCAGTGGGCTGCGCAAATGATTTCGCTTAATCTATTTTCGATGATCTGGATAAAAAAATTATGTTGAATACAGAGGCTGGCCTGAATTGCGGTGTAGGCTTGCATGTTGGCGCTCAGAAACAAACAAAGAATGACCAGTGAGGCCAGGAGCTCTGAGCTGCCGATGTCTACCTTGAAACGCATTCCGAGTTGTAATTAAAAACTCAGAACTCTTGGATAAAACTGTTGAAATGTGTAGAAAATTCAAATAAAAGTAGCATTATTTTAACTGCACCTTGAAAGCTTAAATAGTTTTACTTTCTACCTCCTTCCCTCCCAATGTTTCATTCGAGATTTCATTGTAGAGAAGCATTGAAAAAGTCTAAATTTAAATGTAACATTATTGGGACTTAAGCAGACTTTAATACGCATTTTTTAGAAGACTGACACGCTTAAAATGCTTTAAGTATAGATATTTTCTTGCTTTCAAGCACAAAAACATTCATTTCTCATTTTTAGCGTCTTCTCAATGTCTATCCAGAGGAAGGTTGATGCATTTTCAGGACCCCATTAAATGGCTGCATTTAGTGTATTTACACCGCTTCAGTCAATAAACTGGGGGCAGCCGCAAACAACTCCTGGAAAACACATTAAAATCCTTTTTTAAGAGGCACAACAATAAATTCATTATTTCTTCACATGAGAAGTATCGTATTGCTTGCTTGTCAGCGAGCATCACTAGTTTATTTTTTAACAACTACTGACTTCTCAGTAGTGTATCACGAATTTCGACGATTCAAAATATAACTGTCTGATAAGTGATAATGTAAATTACTTTCCATAAATAATTCCTTGACGACCAGGCTCAAAGAAGCGGAGACACGCACTCGCACAGGACACTTGAGACATAGTTCTCATATCCGTTGAAGTCATTCAGCAAGTTCGATCCTGACCAGCGGCCCAACACATTCTCGTCATCCATGAAGTTATCGAATCCGCTGGTCAGGCCGCTGTCAAGGTCGATGTTGCAAATTGGCCAGAACCAGCCGCCTGACGGCTCCTGACTGCCTTGACTTTGCATGCCGCCCAGCCAGAATGATTGGTCATAGCTTCTGATGCTGTAAATCATGTTCACGTGGTCCAACTCAACTTGGTCCATCACATCGGCCATGATCACCAGACCGCTCTCCGATTCACACTTATAAAAGCCATCCAACCATTCCTGGGTGTTGTTGTAAAACCTATACTTCACTCCGCACAGGTCGTCTCCGTAGCCAGTCGGACACAGCTGGCCAGCCTCGAGTCCCGGCTGCTGCTTCACAAACACCTGGCCTCTCCTGGAGCAGCTGCAGTCCCTCACCGATTTGCTGCACTTGTCGAACACGAACAGCTGACACGGACCGTCAGCAATGGTGAAGGCCTGGCAAAGCTTGTTAATCACGCATTGTAGCGAACAGCCACTGGTACTTCTCTCGCCTAAATAGCTCTGCACGAATTCATTTCTGATACAAAGTTTTCCATCTATAGCATGGAAATTATTAGAGTAAAAGAAACTGTAGCAGAGGCCGAAGGATGCAATCACTAACAGGACTGCGTACGTGAGTTTTGTTGCCATGCTCTTCTAGGAAGCAATTTAACAATCTAGCTTTTCTCTCTCAATCGATCACTGACTTTTATAGTCGTTGCTTCGACGATTGACAACCAATGATGTTTCGAGTTCCAGTGTAAATTAAATGGCATCTTGTATTTTAAATTGCTTAGATTTTTACGCGAGAATGTAATTTTACAGGAACCTGCTTTGTATTCCTCGCTTTTATGGCTCCCTAGTAACTAGCCCATAAAAGAATTAAAACAATCCGAGTGCTTGTAAACTTTTGCCTAATTTGATTAAAATTGTCTCGTAGAAGCGGCAACATCAAAGACATTTCCGGCTAGACATCCTGCGCCTGACTTAAGCGCAATTGTACCTATACTTACTTACTTACTTTGCAGGGGGGCCTGGGGCACTTGACGCACAAACACATGAACGGCATGCCCCCAGGCCGGCGAACTAGGCGAGAGCCGCCCATCGCGCCGCCTCCCCTGAGCAGGCACCTCACACACACAGTAGCAAGCCAAGCGGGGAAGGGGGCGGCAGCCGGAGTGCCTCTCACCCCAGGCCCGCACACGCACAGAGCAGACCAAGCCGGGGCGGAAGGCTGATAGAAATCAGTCCTCAGGGGGGGGCGGGTGACGAGTGTACACTTTATCCAATCGCGCTGACGGAAATCCAGATGAGCGCGCGGCGGTGTACACCCGCCCCCCAGCCACCCCCCGCAAGGTCTAACGCCCCAGCGCCAACGCACACAACTCACACAACGCAGAACAGGCACACAGAAAGGTAGGAGCGAAGCTATTTTTCAAGCTTTGATTGCACGAAATATGGTGCACCTCCGCCGGTCGCTACTGTCCAACCCCCCCCAACAAGTACCGAAATTAATCGTGACCTGAAGGGTGAATCGAACTAGCGTCCTTTGGAGTGCGAGGCAGCGACGTTAGCCGCTGACCCCCCTCGCCCCTGCAATTGTACCTATACTTGTATGAAATTTCTATGCGGATTATTATTTTTTATGCAACTTACAGGTTTTATACAGCTTTTCTGTCTCATCTACAGCGCTAACAAAACGTAGATTTTTAGTCGATTGAATAATTTTTTAGTTGGTTCAAAAAATACACTCGACATCGTTACACGATGGAATTTTGTGAGCTAACAAATAAAGCAATATATGCAGATGGTTTTCGCCAGCAGAAAACCGGACGACAATCGTAGAATATCTCGAATTTCAGCCTGTGTTCTAAATTTTCATGATGGTTTTTTTTGGAGATACAGAAAGAAATGGATATTTGAAATACTCAGTGGTCTTTCTAGTCTGAATTAGTGAAATGATCGTTATTTTAATTGCGTTTTCACTTACAGTTTGCAAACCTTTCTGCGACGATGTGCTAAAGTTTCTATTTAAAGGCTGTCTAAATATTTTAGTTAATTCATGGACCCGAGACAAGACATTATAGAGAACTGAAAATATGCAGGGAATGCGTGCAGTAAGACTGGCTCTCTGTTGCTGCGGGGACATTAGTTCTCTGTTGCTGCGGGGACATTAGTTCTCTGTTGCTGCGGGGACATTAGTTCTCTGTTGCTGCGGGGACATTAGTTCTCTGTTGCTGCGGGGACATTAGTTCTCTGTTGCTGCGGGGACATTAGTTCTCTGTTGCTGCGGGGACATTAGTTCTCTGTTGCTGCGGGGACATTAGTTCTCTGTTGCTGCGGGGACATTAGTTCTCTGTTGCTGCGGGGACATTAGTTCTCTGTTGCTGCGGGGACATTAGTTCTCTGTTGCTGCGGGGACATTAGTTCTCTGTTGCTGCGGGGACATTAGTTCTCTGTTGCTGCGAAGAGCATTTTCTTAGTTGCTATGGGGACTTTAGTTTTTAATTGCTAGGGGGGGAATTAGTGCTTGGTTGCTAGGGAGCATTAGGTTTTTGCTACTGAGGGGCATTAGTTCCCAGTTGCTGGGGCATTAGTTCCAATTTGCTTGGGGGCATTAGTTCTGAGTTGCTAGGGGCATTAGTTCTTAGTTGCTAGGGGCATTAGTTCTTAGTTGCTAGGGGGCATTAGTTCTTAGTTGCTAGGGGGCATTAGTTCTTAGTTGCTAGGGGGCATTAGTTCTTAGTTGCTAGGTTGCATTAGTTCTTAGTTGCTAGGGGGCATTAGTTCTTAGTTGCTAGGGGGCATTAGTTCTTAGTTGCTAGGGGGCATTAGTTCTTAGTTGCTAGGGGGCATTAGTTCTTAGTTGCTAGGGGGCATTAGTTCTTAGTTGCTAGGTTGCATTAGTTCTTAGTTGCTAGGGGGCATTAGTTCTTAGTTGCTAGGGGGCATTAGTTCTTAGTTGCTAGGGGGCATTAGTTCTTAGTTGCTAGGGGGCATTAGTTCTTAGTTGCTAGGTTGCATTAGTTCTTAGTTGCTAGGGGGCATTAGTTCTTAGTTGCTAGGGGGCATTAGTTCTGTGCTGCTGCTGGGGAGTTCTTTGCGGTTCCCCATTCCAGACTTCTGATCCCCATTCCAGACTTCTGATCCCCATTCCAGACTTCTAATCCCCATTCCAGACTTCTGATCCCCATTCCAGACTTCTGATTCCCATTCCAGACTTCTGATCCCCATTCCAGACTTCTGGTCCCCATTCCAGACTTCTGATCCCCATTACAGACTTCTGATCCCCATTCCAGACTTCTGGTCCCCATTCCAGACTTCTGATCCCCATTACAGACTTCTGGTCCCCATTCCAGACAATTCTGATCCCCATTACAGACTTCTGATCCCCATTACAGACTTCTGGTCCCCATTCCAGACTTCTGATCCCTTCAGTACGGTACAGTCTTGTTAATCTTATTACATAGAAGCCACCAGAGGGGCCAAGGGCTCGTAAAGTATACTATATTCTACTATAGACATTGCTGCCAGAACATTGAAGCTAACTTTTGGCATCTTGTTTGCTTCTGTCACCCGGATTTCTGGGTGAGTCTTGAGCAGTGCACGAAGAGTGCTGGAGAAAGTTACGAGGATGAAGTGAGAACTTAGGAAGCACCCACGCAAGATAAGTGTTATTGCGCGAGATTGTGCTCCAAACAATCAAGGGGCTTCAGCTGCTGTCGCGTGTGATGTTACCTCAAGGCAGTGCTACTACTGTGAAGGCACAGCAGTAGCATGTATAGGGTTTCCAAATGTTTTCAATACATCTACCCTGAATTTTTAATCGTCTTTTGGTTTGGCCACCATGGGCGCGAATTCCATGAAAAACGCCCAAGCCTTGTTTCTATAGGACCTCGGTGCGAGAGTGGGACGCGTTACTGCTCAAACCGCTCATCCCTTTTGTGAGTAGAAGATGCTATTCTCCAATCTGTTGCCAACTCAGTCAATAAAATTTAATCATTCGCACTAAGAAAGAAAAAACGAACCATTAAAATCTACATTAATTGTGAGAGATACAATTCAGACTACTTACAACAGTAGAAAAGCAAAGATTTGGCTGCAAAACTCTCACATAACACTAAAAAAATATCGCCATAAAAATAGCAAGCTTAAAAGATACTTCTGGGCACACTGAGAGTGGTTTCTGGCTTGTTTGCCTTCGTCAGTCAGCCATAGCCACACGCCATCCTCTCCCACCGGTCTCGGTCTGCCAGCGCGAGGTTCGTTCCCCACTTTTAGTGTGTTACATGAATGATTAAAAATGGTTTGCTTGGAGGCAAAGAACGTATCCCGCTTCCGTATAGCTTAACGGTGAAAAAAAGCTTTTAATGGACAATTAAGCATGGATGTTAAGCAAATAATGAAAGCTAACCGCACAGACGAGGGCCAAATTCAACAGAGCACATGTGCTCACAGTAAAGACTTGCTTCAGTCTGAAAAAAATCGCTTCCGTACGAGTTTAAAATTGCCGAGGTAAATGATTTAAATTCGAATTTATCTTGCTCAGCATAACAAAACAAAGAAAATATAGATGAGAAGATAAAAATGCGTCTATATAATGCAAAGACACACTTTTAGTCGATAAATGTACACTCTAACTATACATTTTTAATCATCCGGTAGCAACATACGCCTCCCAGAATGAATTTCCAGCACTGTAGCTTGAGTAGATCTAGTCCACACGGCTCATCTCGGTAGCGTCGGTCACATCGGCCATGATCACCAGACCGCTCTCGGACTTGCACTTCTGCCTGCGACCAGTTCCCAGTGCCTCAGTTCCTCAGCCGCCTGCCCGCAAGGCAACGCAGGAAGCGTTCAGCTCGAAGCCGAGACAGCATAGCGGTGGCGCGGCTCTCGCTACGCGGTGGGTGACGCCGTGGGGATCGGCCGCCTGCGTACGTCTCGTAAACCCTAGTCTTTGTCGCCTGTTCAATGGCCCAGTGCGTCTCCTGGAGGCTCACATTGGTGTCTATCTTGACGACCAGCTGCGGTAGTTCAGCTGCAACCTGCTCGTTGCTTCGCAGCCCGCAACGGCCCGGCGCTAACTGGACACACAACGGCCCGGCGACAGCCGTGGTCGCAGCGCAGCCTGGAGAACGAGCGCACGTTGGGCCGCCATCGAAGGCATGGATGAGAAACTTGTCTACGGCTGCCACTTTTCGGCGGCGGACCTGTTCGGCTTTGGCCGACATAGTGCAGCCACCATGCACCGAAGTCTTTGCAAGGAAGCTCCTCATCAATGACTGTCGCGTTCTCCGCGGCCATCGACCACCCCCCTCCAACGACGCGTCTGTAGTGCTATCGAACCGTGCCGCAAGGGCCAACCGAATTGAGCACCGGAGTAAAAACTGCCTCGCCAAGTACGTCACGAATGCGTGCTTTCAGCTCGTCGTGGCGTCGATGCCGCTCGACGCCGCGATTACAGGTCGTAGGGCGCGTTCGCCGAGTTCGTCCAGCTTTTCTCGGCATTCGCTGACTCTCGGAGCCTCGACCGGCTGGCAGAGCCGCAAGCTGGTGGTCGTTGACAGCATTGTTTGTTCGGCAAGCGTGTGCCCCCACCAGGCTGCAAGGAATTGCACTACGAAACTCCCTTAATGTCTTGTTTTGTGACACAATGTGTAAGTCTTCTTTAGTCGTATCGTCAATTGAATAAGTTGGCGGAGCAGCAAAAAAGCACAAAAGGCCGATGGATTTTGTGCTGCCATTAAGAAACAGAGAGGCCGGAAAAAGTAACCAAACATTTTCTGCAATTCAGGGCGCAATCCAGCAGTGAATTCTGAGAATAAAAAAGAATTGGCTAAAACTGTCTGACATAAATTTTGAACCAATATCAACTCTCGTGTATTGTGGCTGGGTAGATGTTGATAGCAGTGATTAAGATACACAAATCAAAGTGACGCTCAGCCTGACAATCAACTCTTATCACTCCGAGTTTTCAGGGTCTTTTTCAATTCCATGTCGAACTAGTTGGTGCCTTGGTGGGCTTTCTCCTCGTATTGTGGAGGCAGCTGGCCAACTTCAAACGCAGATAGCAGCTCAACGGTGGCATCGGAGAGCCAGTACACAGCCGGGCTGGACTTGTTCAGCCCAATTTCGATGCTATTCTCACCGATGCGATAGAAGCTGGAGTCGATGCAGAACTCCTGCCAGCCAAAGTTGTCTCTGGGTGTCAGAGCGTATGCCTGCGCGGTTGGGTTCGAGTTTTATTGAGAACTTGGTCCTATAGTCCTTTTTTGTTCATTACACACTAGTACGAACTGCTGGGATACGACACAGGAAAGCACAGACGGAATAGATCAGACATTGAAGAATTTGGAGAGATAATGTATGTGAGACATTAGCATTGGAAAGTTGAGACTAGTGTCTTTGAAGACATTGGATAAGACATGTCCAATCCTTAACAAGACATTGGGTGGATAAGACATTGGGGGGTGAGAAATTGTGGGGATGAGACATTTTTACAGACCAGAGAGTAAAGAAATGATTCAGTAGAGAGATAAGAACGTAGATGAATGAAAGGAGAGAGATGAGACACGAGAGAGATAAAACAGAAGAGCGGTATAAAAGGAGGGAGACGAGACGGCGTAAGAGATGAGGTACTACATGGAGAGATAAGAAAAGGAAATTTGACGGTTAGAAGGGCCGAGGACTGATATAAGAGCTTTTCAGGCCTTTATGCAACATATAGTTCAGCAATCTATATTACATGTGGAACGAACAGATCTCACCTTCATCAGAGTTTTGCCATTTATAGCTATGTTAATCAGCGCGTGGGACGTTGTACGACAATGATGCAGGCGTAAGGCAACTAGACAAAATTCTTTGCCCGAAGGAATCGTGAGCTTTAGCGTTGCCATGCTCGATCCTGGAGTGCCGAGAATCGTGTACGGTCGCTCCGGACGATAATAGCTGGTTTGGGTTGCATTGTTAAGAATTGCACCCTCTATGGTGGCTTGGCTGAAGTCAAAGCAGGCAATTTGAATTCTCGACATTGTGCGCAGTAACTTTGTAAAATGTTTAACGGGGGGCTGAATTCTCGTCTGAGACGCAGTCGTGACTCCAGAGTTTACACCCAGAGTCAGGAAATTTTGGAAACAGAAAGCTTGTATAAGCTGAGGTCAGTATAGTAGAAGTGAGAGCCATCGCTTAAATAATGAATCTTATTTCGTGGACACACAACTATGTACTTGCTATTTAAGTCTTAATACATTCAATTCGTATCAGCGCAATATATAAACTAGCCCTTCCTTCCTCAGGTCTGTACATAATTTTTTTGTGTACAATTTTGTACATGCGCGTTTATAGTTTTTTAAGAGTTTTGTGCAGTTTTAGAGTTATTGGTTAACCATGCAGAAGTGCATTATAAGGTCTGGTCTCTCAGTGCACTCAGCAACAGCACAATATTAGCAGCTATAGCCAACAAATGGGGCTTGCTACTGGACGACGGAAAAATTGTACCAAATATACTCAAAGTAGTTAGAGCTGAATTAGCATAATTCTAATTCGCCAACACGACTAGTCGGATCGAATCATAAATCTGCATGCCTTTGATCTTAGCAATTGTATCGCTTAGGTGCAAATTTCAGCAGTTGAGTTTCAACTTATGGATACAACAGCAGCAACAGGAAACTACGAAACAGGAAACTCGTATACTGCAGTCAGCAAGAAAGTCAAAAACCATGCGGCAAGAGATACAACGTATTAATCTGCACTGCAGTAAAATACGATTCATGAACTGAAGGTCAAGTTATGAGTTGAGTTACAGTAAGAGTAAAAGTTTAAACTCATCGTGTATCGTTGGAGAACTTTGATAACAAAAGACAACTTACTGCTGCTGGGAGAGTAGGCAAGCTTCGAAAGTCGCTTATGCCTGTCAAAGGCCGTGTATAAAGAGAAGGACGTTGGTAATTTATGCGATGGTAAAGTGCCTTGCGTCGTTTAGCGCTACCAATGTATCTGACATTGTCATGGGGGTCGTTGGGGTCAATCTACCAAACTTCCCTTTCACATTATATAATTAAAAACGTCAATTATATTTGTATATTTCAAAAATCGTGCACACAAAGTGGGTGTTGATTTTCTGTTAACTTAAAAGTAGTTAGCACATGCATTCATGATCTTGCTGTTAGCAATGTCTCGCAAGCCAATTTTTTTGTTTCCCAGATTAAAACAAGGTTATGGGATTTGCCTGTGTTCGGCTTTTGATTCTTGATGTCAAAGCGCAAAAGTACAAGGCGCACCACAGCTTACAAAATGCTTCAGATATAAACTGCTATCGGATATTTATTTTAGGATAAACGAAATGTTTTTGTACCGAAACCAAAAAATTCTACACTTAATTGCATATACCTTCAACTTTCAATCAAACAACCAGGTTTGGAAATGGCGTGTCTTTCGCGTGTGCAACGCGTGTATGGCGTGTACAATGCTCCAGCCATGCACTTTAAATTAGGCCCACTCTTCAAAACTTTCTTCTTTGCAAGAAAGTATAGAGAAAGAAGTGAATTCTCATTGTTTTCGCTGCGAAGTTGCTTTCACTTGTCTATTGCCTGTGCAACTGCTTGTACCATGCGCTAAGGCATCATTTGAAAATTAGATACACCACAACCTATACCTGTGTTCTATAGTCTGCCTCATCAATTAAATCCTAAACTACTGCACGTCAGAGTCAGAATATCAAGTATTCTGTGTACTATGCTTAAAATGTTTCGCTTCTCTGGTGCAATGGCACATACTGACTGGCGCGCGCACATCATTACGCCGACTTTCGGCGAAGGGCCCCACAATCCCTTCACTCATGCGGCGCGAAAGTCACAGAGCAGGGCGGCTGAAAAAAGTTGAAAGCCAGGTGAAATAAGCTGGCGTACAGTATAACTAAAACATCAAGTCTGACGAATCACGAATAGAATGCAAGAAAGCACCATTTCTGCAGGAGCTTTAGGAGATCTCAGAACCTAAAAACATTATAGGTCACTTAAATCTCTTCCCATGAAAGAGATTGTATCGACTAATTCATAAGTCAGTAGCGTCTAACGGTGCTTTTGAAGGCTTATTGAAACTGATATTGTAACGAAATTGAGTCCCTACTCGCGTTTCAATCACTAAATCCATGGTGATTCTCTCTAAATCCATGGTGATTCTCTCTGAATCCATGGTGACACTCTCTAAATCCATTGTGACACTCTCTAAATCCATGGTGACACTCTCTAAATCCATGGTGATTCTCTCTAAATCCATGGTGACACTCTCTAAATCCATGGTGACACTCTCTAAATCCATGGTGACACTCTAAATCCATGGTGATTCTCTCTAAATCCATGGTGATTCTCTCTAAATCCATGGTGACACTCTCTAAATCCATGGTGACACTCTCTAGATCCATGGTGACGCTCTCTTAATCCATGGTGATTCTCTCTAAATCCATGGTGACACTCTCTAAATCCATGGTGACACTCTCTAAATCCATGGTGATTCTCTCTAAATCCATGGTGATTCTCTCTAAATCCATGGTGACACTCTCTAAATCCATTGGGACACTCTCTAAATCCATGGTGATGCTCTCTAAATCCATGGTGACACTCTCTAAATCCATGGTGACGCTCTCTAAATCCATGGTGATGCTCTCTAAATCCATGGTGACGCTCTCCAAATCCATGGTGATGCTCTCTAAATCCATGGTGACACTCTCTAAATCCATGGTGACACTCTCTAAATCCATGGTGACACTCTCTAAATCCATGGTGACGCTCTCTAAATCCATGGCGACACTCTCTAAATCCATGGTGACACTCTCTAAATCCATGGTGACACTCTCTAAATCCATGGTGACACTCTCTAAATCCATGGTGACACTCTCTAAATCCATGGTGACACTCTCTCAATCCATGGTGACACTCTCTAAATCCATGGTGACACTCTCTAAATCCATGGTGACGCTCTCTAAATCCATGGTGACGCTCTCTAAATCCATGGTGACGCTCTCTAAATCCATGGTGACACTCTCTAAATCCATGGTGACGCTCTCTAAATCCATGGTGACGCTCTCTAAATCCATTGTGACACTCTCTAAATCCATGGTGACGTTCTCTAAATCCATGGTGACACTCTCTAAATCCATGGTGACACTCTCTAAATCCATGGTGACACTCTCTAAATCCATGGTGACGCTCTCTAAATCCATGGTGACGCTCTTTAAATCCATGGTGATTCTCTCTAAATCCATGGTGACGCTCTCTAAATCCATGGTGACACTCTAAATCCATGGTGACACTCTCTAAATCCATGGTGACACTCTCTAAATCCATGGTGACGCTCTCTAAATCCATGGTGACACTCTCTAAATCCATGGTGACACTCTCTAAATCCATGGTGATTCTCTCTAAATCCATGGTGACACTCTCTAAATCCATGGTGACACTCTCTAAATCCATGGTGACACTCTCTAAATCCATGGTGACACTCTCTAAATCCATGGTGACACTCTCTAAATCCATGGTGACACTCTCTAAATCCATGGTGACACTCTCTAAATCCATGGTGACACTCTCTAAATCCATGGTGATTCTCTCTAAATCCATGGTGACACTCTCTAAATCCATGGTGACACTCTCTAAATCCATGGTGACACTCTCTAAATCCATGGTGACACTCTCTAAATCCATGGTGATTCTCTCTAAATCCATGGTGACACTCTCTAAATCCATGGTGACACTCTCTAAATCCATGGTGACACTCTCTAAATCCATGGTGACACTCTCTAAATCCATGGTGATCATCGTGACGCTCTCCAAATCCATGGTGACACTCTCTAAATCCATGGTGATTCTCTCTAAATCCATGGTGACACTCTCTAAATCCATGGTGACGCTCTCTAAATCCATGGTGACACTCTCTAAATCCATGGTGATTCTCTCTAAATCAATGGTGACACTCTCTAAATCCATGGTGATTCTCTCTAAATCCATGGTGACACTCTCTAAATCCATGGTGACGCTCTCTAAATCCATGGTGACGCTCTCTAAATCCATTGTGACACTCTCTAAATCCATGGTGACGTTCTCTAAATCCATGGTGACACTCTCTAAATCCATGGTGACACTCTCTAAATCCATGGTGACACTCTCTAAATCCATGGTGACGCTCTCTAAATCCATGGTGACGCTCTTTAAATCCATGGTGATTCTCTCTAAATCCATGGTGACGCTCTCTAAATCCATGGTGACACTCTAAATCCATGGTGACACTCTCTAAATCCATGGTGACACTCTCTAAATCCATGGTGACGCTCTCTAAATCCATGGTGACACTCTCTAAATCCATGGTGATTCTCTCTAAATCCATGGTGACACTCTCTAAATCCATGGTGACACTCTCTAAATCCATGGTGACACTCTCTAAATCCATGGTGACACTCTCTAAATCCATGGTGACACTCTCTAAATCCATGGTGACACTCTCTAAATCCATGGTGACACTCTCTAAATCCATGGTGACACTCTCTAAATCCATGGTGATTCTCTCTAAATCCATGGTGACACTCTCTAAATCCATGGTGACACTCTCTAAATCCATGGTGACACTCTCTAAATCCATGGTGACACTCTCTAAATCCATGGTGATTCTCTCTAAATCCATGGTGACACTCTCTAAATCCATGGTGATTCTCTCTAAATCCATGGTGACACTCTAAATCCATGGTGACACTCTCTAAATCCATGGTGACACTCTCTAAATCCATGGTGACACTCTCTAAATCTATGGTGACGCTCTCTAAATCCATGGTGACACTCTCTAAATCCATGGTGACGCTCTCTAAATCCATGGTGACACTCTCTAAATCCATGGTGACGCTCTCTAAATCCATGGTGACACTCTCTAAATCCATGGTGACACTCTCTAAATCCATGGTGACACTCTCTAAATCCATGGTGACACTCTCTAAATCCATGGTGACACTCTCTAAATCCATGGTGATTCTCTCTAAATCCATGGTGACACTCTCTAAATCCATGGTGATTCTCTCTAAATCCATGGTGACACTCTCTAAATCCATGGTGACACTCTCTAAATCCATGGTGACACTCTCTAAATCCATGGTGATTCTCTCTAAATCCATGGTGACACTCTCTAAATCCATGGTGACACTCTCTAAATCCATGGTGACACTCTCTTAATTCATGGTGACGCTCTCTAAATCCATGGTGACACTCTCTAAATCCATGGTGACACTCTCTAAATCCATGGTGATTCTCTCTAAATCCATGGTGACACTCTCTAAATCCATGGTGATTCTCTCTAAATCCATGGTGACACTCTCTAAATCCATGGTGACACTCTCTAAATCCATGGTGACACTCTCTAAATCCATGGTGATTCTCTCTAAATCCATGGTGACACTCTCTAAATCCATGGTGACACTCTCTAAATCCATGGTGACACTCTCTTAATTCATGGTGACGCTCTCTAAATCCATGGTGATTCTCTCTGAATCCATGGGGCCGCCCCACTTGGATGCCCCATTGAAAAAGTCTGGCCAATGAATATCAAGTAAAATGTGAAACGCAAACTCTCGAAACTATTCGAATACAACGATGACAGAGAAAGTTATTGTTTAGACCGTATATTTTTATTAATGCTAGCTGCATTATCCTTTTAAAATGTTTTATAGTGCTCTTTTGCCAAAGACCTGTAGATTTAAGGAAAAGAAGTAAGTACAAAAATACTAAAATAAATATCAGCCTTTGTACGTGGTGCTTCAGTCAATCCTATAGCAACACAAGAATTGTTCAGCGATTCCGCGATTGTAAGGAAAATGTACATCAACGAATCTCCTTGACAACAAATGCTTGAAGAAACTTTGATTTCAGATTCAATCAGCAGTTTTATGAAAACTACTTGTCGGGGGAAGAATTTTGGTAACCATGATCAAAGACTTGAGGTAAAGGACAGGTAAAATTGGAGAAAGCTATATACTCAAACTTAGTGAAACCAACTGAATGTATCAGCATGGCTGGCAAAAAGTTCTCATCTGTTTCTTTCACCGTGAATTTTTGTAGATTCCTACGAACATTATACGAATTGCCACAGTGTAACTGCCTCACTAAAAAAGGAATTCGGATTGCCAGAATCTCCCTCACTTCAATCGATTTCATATTTCAGTTTGAAAACTGCCTGAAAAGTGTAATTAGCTGCTTTCATCTTAGAAAGACTAGACAGTGATTTTGCAAAGTGCACAAAATATTCTTAAATTCCTATTCACATTTCTTACACATACTTAATTTTACCTACATGTACTTGCAGTGAAGAGCCAGATTTCATGCTAGTAGCAAGAAAGCAATCGGTTTTTCTTAAATTTACAGCTTGTTACTGTTATAGTAACGGTACGTACTGAAATACACACGAGCGACAAATATTCGCACAAGAAAAATCCAAGAATGACGAATGCTTACAAATGGTCGATTTCAAAAGTAGAAATATTTCAACGATCTAGGTGCAGTCCACCACTGCCTATGCCACTGGTTGCACCAGAGAGTCCCCCCATGTTAGTAGCACCAGCAGCTCCGCTACCGACGTTGCTAAGGCCTCGGCCGCCACCGCTGAAAATGACATTGAAACCAGCGGGACCTTGGCTGAGAGCTCGATGAGCGCGGCCAGGCCTTGACGGCGCCCCAGCTCCGCCAATCCCACCGCTGCCACCACCGAAGCTGCTGCTGCCGAAAGCGGCCTCGCCCCAGTCCCGTTCGTGCTGAAGGAATCCGGTGTGCCGCTGTTGTGGACATTGCTGGTGCTGAATGTGCGCTCGTTGGTGATGATGATGCTGCAGCTTCTGATTGTGCTGCTGCTGAAAACTGCGCGCCATGGTTAAACCGCCGCGCTCGCATCGACTCCTCCGGCGTTTGCAGTGGTAGCAGACAAAGGAACCAATGAGTAATGCTATGAAAAGCAAACCTATTGACAAATGAATCGGCCACACTAACATTTTTGTCTGTCGCCGTGGTTTACGGTTCTCGAAAGCTGTCAGTTGAAATTTACCTCTTCTCGCTATCTTATTGCTGATTTGCCTTGATAGAAAGTGATGGCCTGGGAAAGAGAAAGTTTCCTTTGTTCTGTTAGAATCCTTTAAACACTTTCTGACGTCAGTTGGTCGCCTTAGATGCCTATTTATTCGTTGAAGAACACCACGTCAATTGAAGTCAATTACTGCAGAACGTGCGTTTCCTTATTGTTTCTGTAGTCGACAAAAAGTTATACTAAATCAATTTAATTTTAATAGATCATTGTGCACTTTGTTAGAATTTGCCTTTCCGTAACTGGCGCCCGTTGACTTTCCGTTCTATTCATGCCACTTTTCTGCTTTGCTGTGCAGATGTCCAATTCCAACAAGCTTCTTAAGATCGTTGGAAAGAATCTCGAACGGCTAATTCTCTCTCCGCAACTCTCTCTCCGGTTGGCCCGACCCAATCCCCATCAAGAACCGCTCGCTCAGCCCCAGAAGGAGGGATTAGCCGGGCAAGAACCGGCGAGGCCTTAAGCTGCATCGGGTATGGCGGAGCAATAGCGCGACAAAAGATCCTCATGCGTCTCGCATTACCGCGGGGCAGTCGCGGCTGAGAATGAATGGCTCCCGGAGGCTTTGAATGGCTTTGCCTAGGCTAAACTGCAGTGGCCAACAAATCCTGCTGGGCCGAAGGCATAGCCGGGGACCTCCAGCTGCATACGCGCGTCGTTGACATCCTCCTTTTCGGCCTTCTATTCCTCGCGCAGCTTTCTCATTTGCATGATCCCGCTACCAACGAAGAGAAAAAGAGGGAGAGAGCGAAAAGGCAGTGGCAACAGCGTTAGTGAGGCCAATGTTCTGTCATGAATAGGCAGACTTTGACCGGGCGCGCGCAGCTAGCTCACACCGAATAGATCGCAGTGAGTCTCTAGCGTATTCCGCATGCTAGCCGATGGGGGTAGATAAGTGAACAAGAAATCCCCCTCGCTTCTATAGTCTAGCGGCTCGATGTATTTTTTGCCTTCCTCCGCTCTATTGAAGCGGCAATCGCTCAACCGATTTCTTAACCCCAAGTGTCCATTCTATTTTCAGGTTCCAATGCCCAGTCCGTACGTGCGGCCGCCCTTGACTAGCTAGGGCCTACGAGTATAACTAACTATAGGCTTGTGTCAATATTGACTCAACAGGCTCTGGATACTTAAGCTGCTGCATATAATATTCTATTCTTTAAAAGAAAATGCGATTAAGCTATAACACTGCGACTTCTATAGAAGCCGATTTGATTTTTTACAGTTTCAGATTAAAATCAAATTTTTGATTGCGGTCGCATTGTAGTCACGATCTTCATCTTTCAGCTGATTAATCCTGAGATAAAAATCTATGATTTAGCTTGCAGAGCTCGAAGTATGCCATTTCTGTTGAATGAACCCGCTAATCTTCTTCATTTATCAGACTCAACTCCAATCCGCAAAGAAAAATATATATGAACCTTAATCCCATGGCAGTCATATGTAGCTAAAAAGCCATTGGGGATCCCTGAGCCTTTGAGGATCAGAGCACTCCGACCCTGGGTTTAAGATTGCTCCGCGGCAGCGCGGCGGTGGGGTGGTGAAGGAATCAATCTCCAGAGAGCTGCATCATGGAAACTGCGCAGGCCGCAGCTGCTACTGCTGAAGCTGCACAGCTCCCCATTACACAACCGAACGGCCCCTGTGAAATTCCTGCAAGTATTACCTGAATCCCGGGGCGATATAAGAGGAGTGAAAAAAATATGCAGAATCAGATTTAAATAAGTGATTTTGCTTGGAATATCTCTTCAAAACAAAGACATGTACTTGAAATTTTAATTCATCTTTTATTTGAATTTTATATCAAATCATTCATTGATTAACAAATTACCTCATTGAATCAACATCAATTCATTCAGTGCTCAAACGGATTGAGGATCAGTGCTTATAAATAGACTGACGGATTGCTTAATGGCGGAATGGAAGACGTTCAGCGAGGGACGTGTCTTTTGTCATTCCGCACCATTTTGAAATGAAAATCGACACCGTACAGTCGAAGATTCAACCGCAGAGAGAAATATGCATGTCCACGATGACGGGGGCTCAAATAAATCAGAAAATAAATTTTAAAAATAAATAAATGAATGAAAAACTACTTTTGACGAAGCTTGTTTTCAAGGTCAATTTAAAGAATTAAAGAATAATTAGGACTGAGGATAATCTTATCAAAAAGACTATGCTAAAGGCTATTATTGTTGACTGTATTGTACTGATTGTACTGTTATAGTTATTATATTATTGAACCAAAATGGATTCGCCATAGAGGTTTATACAGAGCAATGTTAGATGTCAGTGTCAACAGCAGGATCTTTGACAAGAATCGCTGCAGAATATCCCGACGAAACTGCAGACTCGAACGGCTAAGAAGGTTAGTTCTTTGAAAAAGGCGAAAAGCTTTGATCGATATGGTCGATTTTCACGAAAAGCTATCATTTGGTTCGGGAGCTTTTGTGAGGTACGCTATTCAAAATGCCTCCCCATGGTCGTTCCCCATGGAGAAATAATGTGAATCGTTTTAATTTTCCTTAAAATCGTTCCTAATATTCGCAAAACAAAAGTCACTAAGCCAAAAAAACAAATATATTGAACTTATATTAGCTGAACTTAATATTATTTACTTTACACTTAGCTGGATGTATGCTTATAAACCACTAGCATTTTTGTTTTAGATATTTTACACCGGAAAATATATTTAACTGATAAAAAATGCGTCCAAATCAACTTGACTGATTTGCTAAGATACAACAATAGGCCTAACATAACAATGTCACGCAAAGTCGCAAACGTGCACATCTCGACGTCTGGACATTATGGTTGTCATACGTTAACTACTAGCTAGCATTTCAAGCAAGGAATTATATAGTGTTTAATTTAATTAGACTAGACAACTCGACTAGCTTTAGCCTAACCCTAACATTCTAGTTAGGGGGCCTAACATATACTTTAACAAAATAGTAACTCTCGCCCTACCTTACACTACAGATTTATGCAACATAGCACATTGGAGGCCACGATGTAGAATATAAGTATTGTATTCTTATTCTCATTATATTACCTGTATCTTATGTTGTATGATATTATACAAGATTAGGCCTAGCAGTATTTAGTTGTTAATGTTATCCTTTATTCTAGACTTAGAGAAGTACTGCTTGCAAAGACTGACACTGAAAAGCTAACTTGGATGCCATTGGCCTATGCCATTGCTATAATTCCATAATTTTTATTACCAATAAAATAAATTTAGCAAAAAGTGGTTAATAGGGGCCTATCATTATGTATAAAGTATAAAGATTAATAAAGTCATTCCTTGAAAAATGCTATTAGTAATTAGGCCTAGTCACTAATTAAAAATAGCTTTGCATCAGAGGAACATAGAAAGTTCAGGGCAGTGTCCTAGTTTGTTGGGAACTACATTATTTTGCTTTTAACATATAAAGAAGGGTAGGCTATTATATTTTATATATATAAGTTAATAATAGGCTATAGCAAGTATAGGAAATAGCCAAATGTATTCTGGGTGAAGTCTTTGCTGCCATACATACATGTGCAACTCCCAAATCTTAGCCAGCTGTGCGACTTAGTTTTTGCTCTATTTACAACTTAGTTTGCTCTCATTTGCTCTATTTTTCTCTCCCCTTTTTCCTCTTCTTCATGTCTTCCTTATTTGTCCCTTGGTCCCCCCTTTGATTTTTTTGCACTTGGTTGATTGGTTTTTGCAACTTACCTTGCTTGGCCCTCATTTCACCTGGCCGGGTCGGCTGGGTGTTGCGCATGTATGTTGCCATAGATATTTGTTGAGAACTTGAGATGGCTCTCAAACAAGGCATTGAATTACAAGTGCCATCCTACGCATGGTCTTGAATTAAATTTGGCTTTTTAGGGTTGTTAGGCCATAGTCCAGATCATGCTGGGTGCATGCCAGAATGAAGAAAATTTTCATTTGCACATCAACACATGCCAAAAAAGTGCTTTTACACTGATGTACACTAAGAATTTTTACTATAAATTTCTAGATAGTGGCTATTTGTATGGTAGTCCATCCCATTGGTCAATGTAAATTGCATGGCATTTTAACAAAAGTTAACCAGATTATTAGTGTAAAAGTTTAGTTCTAAATAAGAGTTTTAATATTCTTCTGATTACTAGATTTATTTTACATTTTTCTAAAGGGATTACTTTATTCTAAAGCATGTAATTGCAATTATTTAATTTAAACTCTACTGCACAAATAGCCACAACGAAATTTATATGACTGTGTACACCAAGAATACAGGCAAGATTAGCAAGGCGAGACTGAAAGCACACATTTTTAGTTCAAATTTTGCTCTTGTTCGAGGCAATATATTTTATATTAAAACAAAACTACTGTCCAATATTTTTGAGACAAATGGGCTCCTTGAAGCTCATGAAGAAATACATTTAAAAAAAATGCTTAACTTTGTTTGAATGTTTGTTTGGAGTATGTTTGAAGCTGCACAATTTTTGAAAGATTTGAATCACTTTTAGATGAAAATGGGAAATTTCAGCTTTAGCACTCTGAGAGCAGCTTAGTTAGACTTTAGCTAACAAATTTTTTTATTTCAATTTATTGTTGTATATTTTTTGCCACTCTGACATTCTCCCATGTGCTACTGCATGTGGACATGGACATGACGCAAACATAAATGCGAAGCACCTTATTGCACGTGGAGTATGCCAATTGGAAGCTTGTGCATGTTGAGTGCATGCCGATATATACCAACTGCACAAATGTATGCCGGAAATTTCTGGTGAAAACTACATGATCTAAACTATGGTTGTTAGGGTCCATAAATTATGGCCTGTGGCATTGTTTTGCTGTTCAACCATTGCAAGCACTCAGTGACCATATCGCAATTTTCAGAATTTTTAGAAACATGTTTTTTGGGGCTGTAATTCACATTGCCATAGAATAATTTAACATCACCTAGCATTAAGTCTAGCTATGGTAGACTGGTTAGATAATGCATCTGGTTTAACTAGGCAACCTGCAATTAATTTTTTTTTTGGTTTCTTATTTGTTTAGTACTTAGAAAACAATACTCTAATGTTAATTCATCCATAAACAATTTGCAGTCATCAAAGTTTATAAGCCTTCAATCTGCAATGGCATCTGCCCTATCTACCACAATCTCGTGCTGCATAATTGGCCTGCTATTCATTGTGCCAGGTATTGTTAAAACTGTGTACATTAATCAGCGCATCACCAAGGACATGCTGAAACTGTACAAGAATTACACCGAAGTGTTTCCATTGGCTCCTCTGGGCATAAATCCGCCACAGAAATTGTACATGGAAACTGTGGGCGTATCCGAAATCATTCTGGGCACAATGCTTTCATTTGGCAACCCGTCTGCTCGTAGAGCTTCAATTGTGCTTCTAATGCTGCTAACCTGCTTGGCTGTGTACACCCACATCATGCTGAAGGATTATCGCGGCTGCACAGTGCCTGCTGGCTACATGGGCCTACTGCTGTGGCTGTTTGTTGGCCTTGGTCGACATTTTGGTTTTCGCGAGTCGTCAAAGCCAGCGAGTGATAATAATGCCGCCACTGCCAAGGCCAAGGCTCAATAAGAGTTATGATTGCTTGCAGTGTCTTATTAAGGGTCCTAAAATCGTCTGTTCAAGCAAGTCTTTAACTGTTTTTCTGTTGTTTTTTAGTGGGACTTACTAAAAGTAGTCCATTGAATTTTTTGCATATTGCAATTGTATTTGCAAAATAATAATAAATAACTCTAGTCATTTTGTAGCCTAAAAATCATGTTCCAGCCAAAAAGACTGCTGTTAATCAGAGTTGTTAGTTTAATAAAAAAAATCGTGTTATTTTTTCTATGGTAGTTGGGTTAGCACATACATTTGCATGCTTTTCTTCTATTGTTTTGGTGTCTTTGACGTATGGATTTTTTTAGACTGAGATGAATCGATTATTTAGAAATTTTCATTGACAAAGTGTGTGGGATCTTACTAGACCCTACCTATCTCCTTACTTGTGACATGATGTTGGCTCATATAACACCTTTTGGGGCCAAGAAGGCATGCTGCTTTTTTTCAAAGCATCTAGATCTGTCACACAATACCTTTGTGTGTCTACTAACGACTGCTAAAATTTAGGGCACGAATTACATTTTACTAGTCGTCTCTCTGTCAACTGATACATCAGTTAGATTCTTCTCACGTTTTTCATTTGTATGCCGTTAAGACGAGCCTTTTCACTGAGCGAATGTACACTAGACCAACCCCAGTAAGGCTTTCCTACCCCTCAATGTACACTCCCTCTAGACCAACCCCAATAAGGCTTTGCTACTCCTCAATCTATGTACACTTCCTCTAGGGTCTAGACTAACCTCATTAGGCTTTCCTACCCCTCAATCGATGTACACTCACTCTAGCCCAACCCCAATAAGGCTAACCAATGTACACTCGCTGTTTAACAACCCCTACCCCAGAAAAATTAATTCTACGGAGTTTTTTGGTATGTTTTATAATATATGAAGTTTGCTAATTATGAGTTTTATTAAAAAACTGCAAATATATGGCTAACTATTTTCTCACAGTCTCTTTTATATATCTATTTACTTTTACTCTCCTTGTTATTTAAGAATGTTTAAAACTGCAAATACTTAAATGCAATCTTTGAAAAGGAACTGTTCAAATCATGACCATCTTGAACAAATAAACACGCAGGGCAAGTTTCATGTGTTGCGCAATCTGTTTTAGTTTTATTTGTCTTAGTATTTTAATATCTATGCAGCTTATCAAATGCATTATTGACTCGCATATTAATTAAACAGTTGTTTGTTAACTGACCTAAAGTCTTGACATTACTTATGACTTCTGACTTGTTTTATTATTTATCACTTATTCTATTGATGCTTGAATCAATGCTTTAACTTCCTTTTTCTATTGACATATTATTGACTGTCATATTTCGCCGTGACTTCTGTCCCTTTTTACTGGCATAGTACGTTTTTGATATTCTCAAAAAGCATACTTGATACAAGAAATACATCTGTCTGTTTCCTACGGCCTTGCAGTAATATAAAATAGATTTTTTACTATCAACAGTTCTAGTTGAGTTGTGGTTTTTATTTCATAGTTTTATTTGAATAAGGTCAATTTGTTGGGGCTTAACTCCCCAGGTACAGTGAGAGTAGCTTTGCTTGGCGCTGAGATAATGTCAGATGTACACAACACACCTTATGTGGTTAGTTCCTTTGCACGTACCTATGTTCAGAATATACACAAATTGGTTCTTTAAATAGGGATTAGTAGATTTAAATTACAGATAGGTGTCTTTCGAAATGAAGACTAGTTGATTTTGAATGAGATGGATTTAGGATTAGGATTATTCGTTTCGTTAATTAAAATGGGATTATAAGAAGTGTTCAGTTTTATTTTTTCATTCATCTGATTTCAGTGTTCAATTGCTAAGTGTTTTTCTAAACAGTCAGCCGCCAATGCAGCAACAGCAGCAGCAGCAGCAACAAGAACAACAAGACACTGAATCTAGTCCTGGGATCAGTTCAAAATTTCAGCCTCAGGGTCCTGTGAAAATATTAAAGAGGCCAGCTAGCCAACCCAGTCACATGTGCCAAGAGGTGAGACTTCTGCAAAGCCAGACAGTTATGGGTGGTGAGTGGCAGAGCGGTTAACGCGTTTTCCTCTCGCACCAAGGTCCCTGAGCTCGATTCTACGGCGAGGCCACATTCATTTGAGGCGCAGCCTCGGAGACAAGGCTTGGGGGGCTTGTCGTGCAATTTACGCCCCTGAGGACCAGCCTCCAATGCACAGTGAGAGTGTACACTGCCTGACGACGAAAAAGTGAGGGCAGATGTACACACCTGTGTGAGCGTGTGACTGCGTACTGTATCTGTGTGCGTGTGTGCTCAGGAGTCAGCGGAATGGGCAGAATTGCTTCCCCGCTGGCTGCGAGTCTAGTGTCACCAAATGATGTGCTATTGCCCGCAGCTCTCCTGCAATTATTATATTATTATATCAAGACAGTTACAGCTACAGTCAAGACAGTTGCAGCTACAGTCAAGGCAGTTACAGCTACAGTCAAGGCAGTTACAGCCACAGTCAAGGCAGTTACAGCTACAGTCAAGGCAGTTACAGCTACAGTCAAGGCAGTTACAGCCACAGTCAAGACAGTTACAGCTACAGTCAAGGCAGTTACAGCCACAGTCAAGACAGTTGCAGCTACAGTCAAGGCAGTTACAGCTACAGTCAAGGCAGTTACAGCCACAGTCAAGGCAGTTGCAGCTACAGTCAAGGCAGTTACAGCTACAGTCAAGGCAGTTACAGCCACAGTCAAGGCAGTTACAGCTACAGTCAAGGCAGTTACAGCTACAGTCAAGGCAGTTACAGCCACAGTCAAGACAGTTACAGCTACAGTCAAGGCAGTTACAGCCACAGTCAAGGCAGTTACAGCTACAGTCAAGGCAGTTACAGCCACAGTCAAGGCAGTTACAGCCACAGTCAAGGCAGTTACAGCTACAGTCAAGGCATACAGCTACAGTCAAGGCAGTTACAGCTACAGTCAAAACATTTACAGCTACAGTTAACACAGTTACAGTATAATTGAAGAGATCGAATAAACTTTAGTTATGAAATTAGCTTTTTTTCCGTACGTCAAGTAAAAGTGACATTTTTCAATTTCTCAAAATTGGCCCACACCTCGCCATCGCAGGGACGCCAGCAGCTGCAGTCGCAGCCGTCCCCGCTCCCTTACCATCACCCGTCAGCTTCTGACCTGCTTCAGTCAGCTAAGAATTCTAGTCAGCAGCAGCAGCAGTCTCGCACACTGGCCGAGCGTCAGGCCGACTATACCGAAGCTCGACTGAGGATCCTGGGCCCAGATTATCCCAGCAGCGAAGCTCTAGAGGCAAATCCCGACTTACTCCCAGATCCTGCTGTTGCCTCATCTGCTTCTAGTGTAACTACTGGCAACCAGAAGCAGCAGCAGCAGTCCTTCTCTTCACCTTCGGCTGTGTCATCCACCGTACTCAGACCGGACAGTGAGCCCTTTATTCCGCGCAGATCTGCTGTCTTTGGAGGCAGAGACTCAAAGACATCAGCCAGTCAGTCATAGCCAAATTTGGACTTGTTGCTTTTGTTCAGAATATTGTTTATTTACTGTCTACTACAATCGTAAACAATGCGACTCATATAATTATGTTGGACGTATTGATTTTTGGTTGTTAAATATTTTTGTAGGTCTTTACTTTTCGGGAAAAAATCTGTGCTAAGAAATCAACTGGGTATTTTACAATCTGTGCAATCATCTGAATATTTTAGAGATAATCTGAGGACTTTTTTAAAGGTTTGCAGATCGACTGGTAATTAAGGGATTTTGATGATAGCCTGTGAATTTTAGGCATTTAGGGATCTGATGACTCTGGTATTTTAGGGAAAATGTCTTTGGTGTAATATGAGGATTTTAGCATAAATTGGTATTTTGTGGATAAAAAACTATAGTTATAAATTTTGCATACAATACAACTGTTGGCATATCTTTGTACAACCTTTTCTGTAAATGTACATTTATGCTTTCTATCGTTATCATTATTTCATTTCTTTTTTTACTTTGTCCGTTGTTAGTTGTTTATCTAGAATAAAAATCGCACGTTACTACTTAGATCTCGACAGTTTTACAGTAGTTGATTCATTTCAAGTATTTTCTGTTGTGCAAGTTGAAAAAATAAATAATTGTAGATATGATCTATAAGGATTAACCAATGGTTGTTGTTTTCAGTAATGGAAAACAAACTAAAAAACAGAAGAGTTAGGTAAAATTCTATTACAATAGTAACTAGCTATTTGTAGTTGTGAAGATTTCCTGCTTATTGTGTTACTTTTCTACAACGCCTAATGGAAAAGTTTGTGCATCTATTTAATTATTTTTTGTTTTAGCACTTAGTACGCCTAAACTACTGCCAGTTAATGTTCTATAGTAGCATGTGGTGCGCTTTTGAAGTACATTGCGCACTGACTACTGTATAAAGCAGCAGGATAAGCTGAACTTTTGCTTATATAAGATGATTAATGTTTTTTCTTCTTAAAGTGCAAAAATGCCAGCTATGCTTTACTAAGTAAAATGTATTGAAGTCTTGAATACAAACTAGTTCACGTTGATGAACATAAATGTCAATTTGTTCTTAATAAACAAAACAAGTTTTATGTCATTATATTTTTTCACCCTTCAATATCTCTTCATTCACTATTGATCAAGACAGACAGCTCACAGAACTTTTGATGAAGGATAAAGACAGGCAGCTCACAGAAGTCTTGATAGATAAAAACAGGCAGCTCACAGAACTCTTGATGGATAAAGACAGGCGGCTCACAGAAGTCTTGATGGATAAAGACAGGCAGCTCACAGAAGTCTTGATGGATAAAGACAGGCAGCTCACAGAAGTCTTGATGGATAAAGACAGGCAGCTCACAGAAGTCTTGATGGATAAAGACAGGCAGCTCACAGAAGTCTTGATGGATAAAGACAGGCAGCTCACAGAAGTCTTGTTGGATAAAGACAGGCAGCTCACAGAAGTCCTTGATGGATAAAGACAGGCAGCTCACAGAAGTCTTGATGGATAAAGACAGGCAGCTCACAGAAGTCTTGATGGATAAAGACAGGCAGCTCACAGAAGTCTTGATGGATAAAGACAGGCAGCTCACGGAAGTCTTGTTGGATAAAGACAGGCAGCTCAGTGAACTCTTGATGGATAAAGACGTGCTTCTAAATTGAGTTAATTGCGACCTAAAAGTATGGAGCACTTAAAAAGTGCTTAAAGTGGTTAAACATATTTTATCATTCGTATATTAAGTTGAACTTGATGAGGATTTAAGTTTTTGGAGTGCAAACGCATTTTCAAATACAAAGGACCCCTCCATAGAGAGTACTTGTTGCCAGGGCTAAATGCTATTTTCCTGATCCACAATCAGGTCGCTGGGAGTGTTTGAAGTACTTTCCATCGGCCTTGAAACAGCACTGAATCACGTGAGCAGTCAATTTGCTTACCCCTTATAGTTTTAATGAGAAATTTTGGCTAAAGAGAGCCAGTTTCATAAAAAAATTCGCGCACTGCTCACATGTGCTCAAATCTCATTTCGAGTTGCTCATAATCGTCTTCGGTGCATGCACAGTCAAGCTAGATTTCTTTCTAACCCTGACTAAAACTGTAATCCTCAGCGGATGAATAGAGATACAAGCTGATGAAATTAATTCCGGCACTTGTTTCACCTCTACTCGTTACCTGTGCCAAGGGCCTAACGATTGGATTAGACACACATTGCCGTTCTTTCATTCGCCCCAAACTCGCTGCCTTTCGCAGGGCCACATTTTCAGCTGCATTTCTTTCGCATTTCCAGCAGGCATGCACCGGCAAGTCTGCAGGCAAAAAGACTGTTCATAAATTTCAGATACAGCTGACACAGTCAGACTGAAAACTTTTGTTTTTTAGGAATTTACTGCAATAGAATAACAGTTTTGTATCACCTTGAAATGGTAAGTGAATAAAAAGGACATTAGATTCTTCTGAAATATTTTTGCGCAGTTCGTAAATTTGCATTCATCCGCATTTTAGTACGGCCATATTCATGTCAACTTCAAGGAGATGATCCTGAGACTGCTGCCAGCTGATGCTTGGGTCCGCATTCAGTAAGGCGGGTGATATTTTACATAGAAATACTCAGTGCAATACAAGTCATTGTCGGGCTTCTTCAGTCTTCTATTTAAGGTCCTCATGATCATCAGGCCACCATCCTGTAAGGTCCTCATGATCATCAGGCCACCATCCTGTAAGATCCTCATGATCATCAGGCCACCATCCTGTAAGGTCCTCATGATCATCAGGCCACCATCCTGTAAGGTCCTCATGATCATCAGGCCACCATCCTGTAAGATCCCCATGATCATCAGGCCACCATACTGTAAGATCCCCATGATCATTAGACCACCATCCTGTAAGATCCTCATGATCATCAGGCCACCATCCTGTAAGATCCTCATGATCATCAGGCCACCATCCTGTAAGATCCTCATGATCATCAGGCCACCATCCTGTAAGATCCTCATGATCATCAGGCCACCATCCTGTAAGATCCCCATGATCATCAGGCCACCATCCTGTAAGATCCTCATGATCATTAGACCACCATCCTGTAAGATCCTCATGATCATCAGACCACCATCCTGTAAGATCCCCATGATTATTAGACCACCATCCTGTAAGATCACCATGATCATTAGACCACCATCCTGTAAGATCCCCATTATGATTAGGCCACCATCTTGTAAGATCCCCATTATCATTAGGCCACCATCGTGTAAGATCCTCGTGATCATCAGACCACCATCTTGTAAGATCCTCATGATCATTAGGCCACAATCCTCTAAAATACCCATGATCATTAGACCACCATCCTCTAAAATCCCGATGATCATTAGACTACGACCATGTAAGATATTCATTACCATTCGAGCAGCATTCTCTACTATCTTCATGAACAATAGTCTACTATCCTCAAAAACTCTCAAAGTCACTACGCTCGTACACTACCGCTTCCTCCAAGACCTTCAGGAGCTAAAGATCCCCATTATAGTGAACTTGTCTTCTAAAAACGTCTTTAGGAAGGCTTGCAACCTTGATGAGACTCGCGATTTTCAAGTGTTTCACAGCTATCCCGACGAAATGTTCTACAATATGATGGAAACTGCTCGACTGGAGTTCAAAGGTAGACTACTATTGACAATAACTGAGAACCAACAGAACAGTAGCAGATTTGCATTCCTTCAACCCAACAGGCAAATCCATGGAAGACATGTTTGAAATGTTCGGCTGTCACCTGTTCCTCTATTTTAAAAAGCACGGCTTTGACAAGATGATCTACACTCTGGGCCAAGATCTGAAGAAATTCATCGGCAGTCTGGACTCACTGCATGACTATTTGCAGATCGACAATAAAGAAATGGTGCCGCCTTCATTCAGGTATTGTTGTTGATCAGTTTTGGTGGACAGGGAGCCTGTTGGCGCAGTGGTCAGAGCTTTGGACTTTTTACCGAGAAGTCGGAAGTTCGATTCTCATCCTAAGTGAAAAATTTGTGTCCTTGAGGAAGACCCTTCCATAGTGTTTCAGTTCCAATGTACTCAAGCAGTTTACTACAGAACTATGATCAAATATACTATACAGAGCAGAGGCTGTAAATTTTTTAAGAGTAGAAAGACCTCGCTATTTTTTCCCCTGGGGAAAAACCGTTGGGTAATTTCAAATACCCACTGCCTATTTCACAAAAGCTCCCAAACAGAATGACAGATGTTCGTGATAGTCCACCATCTGAATCTAAATTTTCCGCCTTTTGCGATGAACTTACTTTCAAAGCCGCTATTGTCTCTGTTGTTCCTATGGATGTTTTCACTTCAATTATTAAAAGTAATCCAATTGCAGTTATACCTACGACGAATCTGGTGAAATGATACTGAACTGTTACAGTTCCAGACAAGGTCTTGCTGGTTGGGTCAAAGGTAAAACAGCTTTGAGTAGTGTAAACTCATATAGAACAGTTGAACTGTACTCCCTGTACTGTACTGTACTCCCGCTTCGCTTCAACACTGTTGCAGGCATGCTGACCACTGTAGCTAGGGAGATATTCGCCACGGAGATCCGCATGACTCCGCTAGAGGATGACCAGTCTGGATCCAAGGCGTCGGACCTGCCGCAGGACAGTCGATTCCACAGCCTAGTGAGACTTCGTGTCACTTTCCTGTCCAGCGCCTCTCTGGCTGTGAACACTGGCGACTATTTTCAGCCGTCCCACCCTGACTGCAGCCTAGTCAGCACTGAAGCCTTTGTGCAGTGCTTCCCGTATCACGTGATGTTCGACCAGTTCATGTTGGTGCGCCAGTGTGGCGCGGCCGTGCAAGAGTTCTGTCCATTGTTGCGCGATCGCAATCAGCTGGTGAAACTGACTGAAGCTTTCGACCTTGTGAATCCCCCGATCAAATTTACTCCGAGGCATATTAAACGATTTTTAAATTCGTCCTTCACTCTGTTGCTAAGGAAGCGACAGAACAGTCGGGAGCCAGAGAACTCGCTGCTATTGAAAGGTGATTTTTAGCCTGTTTACAAAGCAATAAAGTACATGTGGGGGTTCGAATCTATGACATCCTCTCCGAAATCTCGGAAATTCTCAAAATTTCAGCTCGGGTAGAAATTAGGGTCGAGAAAATGCGGCTGCATGTACCACTGGCTCGGTCTGTGGGGTTGGTGGCAGAGCAGTTAACGCGCTGTCTCTCGCCCCAAGGTCCCTGAGCTCGATTCCACGGCGAGGCCACATTCATTTTGGGCGCAGCCGCGGAGAAAATGCTTGGGGGCTTGTCGTGCAATTTACGCCCTTGAGGGCCAACCTCCATGGCACAGTGAGAGTGTACACTGCCTGACGACGAGAAAGTCAGAGCAGATGCACACCTGTGTGCGTGCGTGCTCAGGAGTCGGCGAAATGGGCAGAATTGCCACTTTTCTGGCTGCGGGTCTAGTGTCACTAAATGATGTGCCATTGCCTGCAGCCCTGCTGCAATAATAATTAGTATTATTAGCACCACTGGTTGTCTTCTGGGTAAGGTGTAAATTCAGTTTCTGTAACTCGCATCTCTAGGCCAGATGATCTACCTGGAGGACACGCAATTCTTTCTATTCATCTCATCGCCACGAGTGCTCACCCTAGGCGAGATGATGGAGAAGCGGCTGTGCATGTCGGACCTGCCGATTCACGATGTGACTCGCGAGCTGCTCCAGGTTAATCAGCAGCGTGTCTCCGAGATGCAGGTCTCCAAGCGGCTTGACGAGCTCACCGGCGAGATGCGTCGAATGGCGGCCGCTCTGGAGGAGGAGAAACAAAAAACTCGTCGATTGCTGACGCAGCTGCTGCCAGATCGAGTCGCCGATCAACTGCTGCAGGGCAAGAGGGTCGGGGCAGGTTGGTAACTAAAATTAATTCACTCACGAATTGAAGGTCGGGGATTCGATTCCAGACTTCGCTCGAGCAATTATTTCCTTTAGCAAGACACTTAATCTAAGCATTGCTTCAGTTTAACTAGCTGTTTAATTCGTGCCAGCATTAGTTGGGGCATCTTTTACTTTAATTGCTTTAGGAAAAAAATACCTTTTTATTTTACAGTTTACTGATAGTTAATAAAAAAAATAATGCTTGCAAGAGGGCTGTGGGCACCTTGGTGGTAGTGGCCCATCATTTGGTGACACTAGACCCACAGCCAGCGAGGAGGCAATTCTGCCCATTTCGCTGACTCCTGAGCACACAGATATCGTACGCAGGCACACGCTCACACAGGTGTGTTCATGTGCCCTGACTTTCTCATCGTCAGGCAGCGTACACTCTCACTGTGCCTTGGAGGTTGGCCCTCAAGGGCGTAAATCGCACGACAAGCCCCCAAGCCTTCTCTCCGCGGCTGCACCACAAATTAATGTGGCCTCGCCGCGGAATCGAGCTCAGGGACCTCGCCTCAAACGCGTTAAACCGCTGTGCCACTCACCGTCCTCACTGATGGTTTTTGTTAATATTTTTATGGTTAGGTACTCGTTGCTTTCTGTCGTTGGTTTGTCGTGTCCTTGATAATTCTGTCGCTAATAGTGTTGTTGTTGCATAACCAATAAACTTCGTGGTTGTTATCTTCGTCGTTGATGACTTCGTCGTTGGTATCTTCGTCGTTAGTATCTTCGTCGTTGGTATCTTCGTCGTTGGTATCTTCGTCGTTAGTATCTTCGTCGTTAATAACTTCGTCGTTGATGACCTTGTCGTTGGTATCTTCGTCGTTGATGACTTCGTCGTTGGTATCTTCGTCGTTAGTCTCTTCATCGTTGATAATTTCGTCGTTGGTATCTTCGTCGTTGATGACTTCGTCGTTAGTATCTTCGTCGTTAGTATCTTCGTCGTTAGTATCTTCGTCGTTAATAACTTCGTCGTTGATGACTTCGTCGTTAGTATCTTCGTCGTTGATAATTTCGTCGTTGGTATCTTCGTCGTTGATGACTTCGTCGTTGATGACTTCGTCGTTGATGACTTCGTCGTTGGTATCTTCGTCGTTGATAACTTCGTCGTTGATGACTTCGTCGTTGATTCTCAAAGAATCAGAGCCCAGAATCAGAGTTCCAGTAGCTCTGTAGCTCAAAGATTTTTCCAACGCTTTAAAAAACCAACTGAAATAACAATTGTAGAAAAGTTCGACAACTGCACAGTCCTATTCTCGGACATCGTCTCCTTCACTGTACTAGCCGGCCAGTGCTCTCCAATGCAAGTGGTGGAACTGCTCAACTGTCTGTTCTCCCGATTCGACGCCGCCACGGAAGCCAACTCAGTCTACAAGGTGGAGACGATCGGTGACGCCTACATGGTGGCGGCTGGGGTCCCAGATCCCACTCCTGAGCACGCCAGTCGTGTTGCTGAGCAGTCCATGGACATGATGAGCGCCGTGGGTCAGGTCTGCTCACCTGTGCCTCAGTGGCAGCTGCAGGTTAGCCGTACTTTCACTGTCTTTCCTTCTATCAGCTACGAGTTCATATTTCTTATTTCTCATTCAACTGATATTTTTTACCTTAACATATTTGATATCTAACCTCACACTGACAACTAAAATGGCAGATCCGAGTCGGTCTTCACACGGGTCCCGTCGTGGCCGGCGTTGTTGGCGACAAGATGCCCCGATTCTGCCTGTTTGGCGCCACGGTCAGCGTGGCCTCCCAGATGGAAGGTCAGGGAGTTCCGGGCCGGATCCATGTCAGTCCAACTTCACACGAGTGAGTAGCTTCATTCCAACTTCACCCGATTCTTCAGGGAACTGAATCTACCTCCCTTCGTCAGATTCTTCAGGGAACTGAATCTACCTCCCTTCGTCAAATTCTTCAAGGAACTGAATCTACCTGCCTTCATCAGATTCTTCAGGGAACTGAATCTACCTCCCTTCGTCAAATTCTTCAAGGAACTGAATCTACCTGCCTTCATCAGATTCTTCAGGGAACTGAATCTACCTGCCTTCATCAGATTCTTCAGGGAACTGAATCTACCTGCCTTCATCAGATTCTTCAGGGAACTGAATCTACCTGCCTTCATCAGATTCTTCAGGGAACTAAATCTACCTCCCTTCATCAGATTCTTCAGGGAACTGAATCTACCTCCCTTCATCAGATTCTTCAGAGAACTGAATCTACCTGCCTTCATCAGATTCTTCATGGAACTGAATCCACCTCCCTTCATCGGATTCTTCAGGGAACTGAATCTACCTCCCTTCACCCGATTCTTCAGGGAACTGAATCTACCTCCCTTCACCCGATTCTTCAGGGAACTGAATCTACCTCCCTTCGTCAAATTCTTCAAGGAACTGAATCTACCTCCCTTCATCAGATTATTCAGGGAACTGAATCTACCTCCTTCGTCAGATTCTTCATGGAACTGAATCTACCTCCTTCGTCAGATTCTTCAGGGAACTGAATCCAACTCCTTTCATCAGATTCTTCAGGGAACTGAATCTACCTCCCTTCATCAGATTATTCAGGGAACTGAATCTACCTCCCTTCATCCGATTCTTCAGGGAACTGAATCTACCTCCCTCCATCAGATTCTTCAGGGAACTGAATCTACCTCCCTTCATCAGATTCTTCAGGGAACTGAATCTACCTCCCTTCATCCGATTCTTCAGGGAACTGAATCTACCTCCCTCCATCAGATTCTTCAGGGAACTGAATCTACCTCCCTTCATCAGATTATTCAGGGAACTGAATCTACCTCCCTTCATCCGATTCTTCAGGGAACTGAATCTACCTCCCTCCATCAGATTCTTCAGGGAACTGAATCTACCTCCCTTCATCAGATTCTTCAGGGAACTGAATCTACCTGCCTTTATCAGATTCTTCAGGGAACTGAATCCAACTCCTTTCATCAGATTCTTCAGGGAACTGAATCTACCTCCCTTCATCAGATTCTTCATGGAACTGAATCCAACTCCCTTCATCAGATTTTTCAGGGAACTGAATCCAACTCCCTTCATCAGATTCTTCAGGGAACTGAATGTGCCAACTGCCTAATCCCCACAGTGCACTACTGAGCCACGGTTACAAGTTCGAGGGTCGCGGAGAAGTTCAGATCAAAGGTCGCGGGCTGATGTCCACCTACTTTCTGCTTGGCAGGACCGGGCGAACAGTTGCCACTGAGCCTCTTAAGAAGCGACGTTGAGTACGTGACAATGTGCTCGATATTTTATGAGATATTTATCCAGGCTGTATATTTTATGTCCCATTTAATATTAATTATTTTATATATTTTTTTAAAACTTCATCTTACATTGAACTTTCCCTATATCTCCATTCATCTCTACTGTCCCTTCATCTCCATTATCCCTTCATCTCTACTGTCCCTTCATCTCTACTGCCCCTTCATCTCTTCTGTCCCTTCATCTCTACTGTCCCTTCATCTATTCTGTCCCTTCATCTCTACTGTCCCTTCATCTCTACTGTCCCTTCATCTCTACTGTCCCTTCATCTCTTCTGTCCCTTCATCTCTAATGTCCCTTCATCTCTTCTGTCCCTTCATCTCTACTGTCCCATCATCTCTTCTGTCCCTTCATCTCTACTGTCCCATTATCTCTTCTGTCCCTTCATCTCCACTATCCCTTCTTCTCTACTGTCCCTTCATCTCCATTATCCCTTCGTCTCTATTGTCCCTTCATTTCTACTGTCCCTTCATCTCTACCGTCCCTTCATCTCCATTATCCCTTCATCTATACTGTCCCTTCATCTCTACCGTCCCTTCATCTCCATTATCCCTTCATCTATACTGTCCCTTCATCTCTACTGTCCCTTCATCTCCATTATCCCTTCATCTCCATTATCCCTTCATCTCCATTATCCTTTCATCTATACTGTCCCTTCATCTCCATTATCCCTTCATCTCCATTATCCTTTCATCTATACTGTCCCTTCATCTCCATTATCCCTTCATCTCCATTATCCCTTCATCTCTACTGTCCCTTCATCTCCATTATCCCTTCATCTTCATTATCCCTTCATCTCCATTATCCCTTCATCTCTACTGTCCCTTCATCTCCATTATCCCTTCATCTCCATTATCCCTTCATCTATACTGTCCCTTCATCTCTAATGTCCCTTCATCTCTGGTCTCCTGCACCCGTTTTCACTATCTGACTCTCGTGTATTTTTTTAGTTTTTATCTGCAATTTTGCAATGTTGATCGGTCGCTTGGCTATTCGTCTTGCAGCATTGTTTTGCTAGATACATCTTGGGATCGTATATCTTTTTCTTTATTTGGACAATAACTTTTGTGTAATTTTTTAAAGAAATTCTTGATTTTTTTAAAAGAGCTACATTTTCGCATATTCGTTACTACGAGTACTAATAGCAAATTTAGTATTTTAATTAAAAATTAAAACCAAAATATGCAGAATGTAGAAATCTGTTAAAACAAAAAAAGCAGTTTTACGTCTGTTATATTCAAACAAACTTTTGTGCATAATCAGTTTCCGTGATTTTTCTAACAATATTTACATGCCCTGTCTATTTTACATGTTGCTGACGAAAAATGTACAATTTATAACTCTGTAATAAGAAAACAGCGAAAAAAACAAAAAATTGACAAAATTGGAGGTAGAGAGAACCCATCAATCACTCGGGTTGAGAATCTATCAATCACTCAGGTGGAGAACCCATCAATCACTCAGGTAGAGAACCCATCAATCACTCAGGTGGAGAACCCATCAATCACTCAGGTAGAGAACCCATCAATCACTCAGGTGGAGAACCCATCAATCACTCAGGTGGAGAACCCATCAATCACTCAGGTGGAGAACCCATCAATCACTCAGGTGTAGAACCCATCAATCACTCAGGTAGAGAACCCATCAATCAATTAGGTAGGGAACCCATCAATCACTCAGGTGGAGAACCCATCAATCACTCAGGTGGAGAACCCATCAATCACTCAGGTGGAGAACCCATCAATCACTCAGGTGTAGAACCCATCAATCACTCAGGTAGGGAACCCATCAATCACTCAAGTAGGGAACCCATCAATCACTCAAGTAGGGAACCCATCAATCACTCAGGTAGGGAACCCATCAATCAATTAGGTAGGGAACCCATCAATCACTCAGGTGGAGAACCCATCAATCACTCAGGTGGAGAACCCATCAATCACTCAGGTGTAGAACCCATCAATCACTCAGGTGTAGAACCCATCAATCACTCAGGTAGGGAACCCATCAATCAATTAGGTAGGGAACCCATCAATCACTCAAGTAGGGAACCCATCAATCAATTAGGTAGGGAACCCATCAATCACTCAGGTAGGGAACCCATCAATCACTCAGGTAGGGAACCCATCAATCACTCAGGTAGGGAACCCATCAATCACTCAGGTAGGGAACCCATCAATCACTCAGGTAGGGAACCCATCAATCACTCAGGTAGGGAACCCATCAATCAATTAGGTAGGGAACCCATCAATCACTCAGGTAGGGAACCCATCAATCAATTAGGTAGGGAACCCATCAATCAATTAGGTAGGGAACCCATCAATCACTCAGGTGAAGAACCCATCGATCACTCAGGTGAAGAACCC